>JAOTQJ010052931.1:0-14321 GCA_025642045.1 Solanum sejunctum
TGAGGACTTACCAAAGCTTGTGTTTGAACTATCTCACTATCCACATAGAGGATGATCAAGAGGAGCTTTGGTCCTTATATGTTGATATCATGTAGGCATAAAGTATGCATTAGTATGTTTGAATGTACTAAGTATATAGGATGCAATGCAATAAGACATAGGCTAATATAGTCAAAATACACAGTAATAGCAATATATAGATAAGCGAGATCTCAATATGGCATGCATAGTTAATGCTTGAAGTAAAACATGCTTATGAATCATTAAACTTGCATAGAACATAATATATGTGTGGGGAGAGACCTCAACCAACATTAGTAAGACCAAGGAAACTACAACTTGGAATCCCGATGATTATCCCTCATAGTTAAAGAGGTGAGCTACTTACCAAGGGAAACTATACTTCACCTTACGGGAGCTTGTCCTATTTCGGAGAAGTAACCCTCTTTATAGGAACACATCCCATTTAGGGGTGGATTTCATGATAAAGTACACTAAATGGATTCACTAGTATAACAAGCGTAAACCATAAACAAGCGTAAACCATAAACCGTAAACCATAAACATATTTTAAGAAAAGGAGTATGGACCCTTGAAGATAGTCCACGCCGACATCTAATCCATCGATGCTAAGTCTAATCCCGTGGAATACTTGAAATAGTCATAACTTTAATAACTTGAAATAAATATGGAATCATTACATGAGTAGCTCTTAAACATACTTGATCTCTAATAGTGAGCCTAACTTGAAACATTTGAATAGATCATAATCATACTTGAACCCTTGCTTTAACATAAATGGCTCATAAGAGGTAAACATCTGGAAAATTGGGCTCAACTTGATACTTGCATAACCATAAATAATTTCATGAATTCATCATAGTCATCATGAAGCCACTTGACTTGTAAAAGTTGTAAATAACTTGAGAATTCTTGACTTGACATTTCATCGAACACTTAGTGGGCATATATGAGTATATGTTAAAATCATGCAAAATGCAAGAGTATGGCTCATGAAATAGTGAAATCAATGCATCTTAAAGTCATATAAATCATCCCACCAACATCATGGCAAAACTCTATGATGGTAACTTGTAAAACATATCAAAACTTCAGATAGTTCATAGATTTCATGGCTTGAATCATTTATAGTCTCAATAGACAAAGATCAATTAGTGGTATAAACTTAAAATAGATATTCATGCATAATTAACAATATTTGACAAAATTCTAATATATTGCATGCTCATATTTAATAATAATATATATTCATAAGTAATACAACATGAAATTATGCAATTTTCATATAATAGGAAGATTGGGCTCCATAGGTGAAAGGACTCAATGGATGAAACCGACATACCTTAAACTTGAATTTTCTTGATGTAGACTTGAAGGAGGCTTGAAGATTGAATGGGGTTCTTAAAATCTAAAGTGAGCTTGAAATCCTTAAATTTGGATGGGAATGTTTATAAAATGGTTGAGAGGTTTTAGAGAGGGTTTTGAGTGATATAGAATTAAAAAATGGCTAAGTATGTGATATTTCACGTGTAAATTGGCATATGGGGCTATGTCCTTAAAGTCCTTAGGTCAGAATAGAAAATTAAGGAAAAACTAACAATACTCCACAATGGTATGTGTTGCGGATCCATTGCACACAGCTACTATTCTTGAAACATTTTGCAAAAATTGATTTTCGCTATGGGTATCCTAAAAGCTAGGTTATACGCATTCCCTAATCAATTTTGCCCCCTGATCAAGAATATAAATTCGGATTTTTGATATCACGAATGAATTTTGAGATACATAGAAATTACAATTATGGATATTCTAAAGTACACTTTGGATAGTTTCAATATCTCCCCCTTGGGAATATTCATCCCCGAATGTCAAAGAAACATATATTAGAGAAGTAATCATGAAGATTTCAGCCTGACATGAATGCAACAATTACACTTAAACATCATTTTCAAAAGAAATCTCAACATGAATGCCAAAATCACTATAGACTTGTTACCGTAAACATGAATGCATGCAACATGATATGAGGGCTGAAACATAGAACTTGGAATCATTAGGGGACTTAATTTAGTACCTTCGGCCTGAGTGAAGAGATATAGATATCACTGTCTCATGTCCACCTCAGCTTCCTATGTGACACGTTCGACCTATTGGTTCCTCCAAAGGACCTTGACGGAAGCTACATCTTTGTTTCTCAACCTCTTCACTTGTCTATCCAAAATCTCCACCGAGACCTCCTCATATGTGAAATTACCTTTTACAACACCCATAACATCCAAGGGAACTAACATTTGGGACACCTACACACTTTCTCAACATGGACGAATGGAAGACCAAATGAACCATATTAATCTTAGTAAGCAACTCCAACTCATATGCAACCCTACTAACTCTCCTCGAAACTCTATAAGTACTCATAAAACTTTGGCTCAATTTTGCATTCTTTCCAATTGAACCACACCCTTCATGGGTGGGACTTTCAAGTAGACCCAATCACCAACCTTAACTTCAAGATCTCTCCTTCTTACATCAGAATATGAATTTTGTCTACGTTGGGCTATTCTCAATCCCTCCCTTATCAACCTTACCTTCTCCAAGTCTCCATGACTGAATTAGGACCTAGCAAAGCCATCTCCCCCACATCAAACCACCTAACCAGGTATCTATAATGCCTACCATAAAGAACTTCAAAGGGAGCCATACCAATGCTTGAGTGGTAGCTATTGGTGTAAGCAAATTCAATAAGTGGAAAATGTTCATCCTAACTACCCTTAAACTCAAAAATGCAAGCCCTAAGCATATCCTCAAGAGTTTGGATAGTCTTCTTGGCCAGGCCATCCATTTGAGGATGAAAAGTCATGCTAAACTTAACCTTGGTACCAAGACTCCTTTGGAAGGACCTCCAAAAATATGAAGTGAATTGAGCACCACGATCTGAAATGATAGACCAGGGCACCCTATACAATCTAACTGACTCATGAATGTATAATTTAGCATAATCATCAGCACTATAAGTGGTCCTAACCGGTAGGAAGTGAGCCGACTTTGTCATTCTACCAACCACAACCCAAATAGAGTCAAAGTGTTTTCTAGTGTTAGGCAACCCAACAACAAAATACATGTTGATCTCTTCCCACTTCCAAGTAGTAATGTTTATGTCTTAGGCTAAGCCACCCAGCATTTGGTGTTCGGTTTTCACCTGTTGACAATTGTGACATCCGAATATGAACTTGGCAATATCTCTCTTTGTACCACCCCAGCAATACACCTCTTAAGTCCCTATACATCTTTGTAGAATTGAGGTGAATAGAATAGGATGAATTATGAGCCTTATCTAAAATCAACTTCCTCAAATCATCAACATTAGGCACACACACTACCTTAGTACCTAAGGGAACCATCTCCCCTTTAGGAGAAAACATCCACTTTACCATCCTTCACCATGGTCTTCATCTATAGCAAGGCGGGGTCAAGATCTTATTTTGCCTCTACTTCCTCAATCAAGGATGATTTAGAACTATCAACAACCACTATACCACCATTTTCCACTTTATTCAACCTAACCCCAACCTAGCCAATTGGTGAACATCTCTAGGAACCCCCTTGCCACCATCATTAATTCGAGCCAAACTCTCCATGGACACTATACTTAGAGCATTGGTCATAACATTAGCTTTGTTGGGGTGATAATGCACACTCATGTCATAATCCTTCAGAAGCTCTAACCACTTTCTTTGTCTCAAGTTAAGATCATTTTGGGTGAACACATATTGGAGGCTCTTTTAATTGGTAAACACATCAACATGAACCCCATATAAGTAATGACGTCAAATTATCAAAGCAAACACCAGGGCCGCTAATTCAAGATCATGGGTGGGATAATTCTTCTCGTGCACTTTAGGTTGTCTAAAGACATATGCTATCACCTTACCATTTTGTATCACCCAAATCGATTCTAAAAGCATCACAATAAACCACAAACCCTTCTAATAAGGCTAAAATACGAGCAAAGACAATCTTATCCTTCAAGGTTTAGAAACTCTTTTCACAATCATCGGTCCAGGCAAACTTTGCCCTCTTTTCAGTCAACTTAGTCATAGACCCGCGAAACCCAAGAAACTCCTAATGCACAGTGGATTCAAAGGTCTAGGCCAATTTCTAATCACCTCTATCTTCTTAGAATCTAACTTAATGCCATCACCCGACACCACATGCCCTAGAAAATCAACCTCTTTCAACCAAAACTCACATTTTTCATATTTATCATACTACCTCTCCTCCTTCAAAGTTTGCAACACCACCCTCAAGTGATTCATATGCTCCTCGTCACTATGGGAATAAGTCAAGACATTAATAAAAACCACCAAAAACATGTCAAGGAAGGGTATAAAGACCCTATTCATAAGATCCATAAATATAGTCTGTGTATTAGTCAACCTTAAAGACTTAACCATAAATTTGAAGTGCCCATACCTAGTCCGAAAAGTCTTAGGAACATCACACTCCCTCTCTTTCACTTGGTGGTAACCGAAACAAAGATCAATCTTAGAAAAGTGACTAGCCCCTTGAAGTTGATCAAAAAGGTCATCAATCCTTGGTACAGGATACTTGATCTTTATGGTGACCCTATTAAGTTGCCGGTAATTAATGTACATTCTAAGAGAACCATCCTTTTTCTTCACAAACAACACTGGTGCACCCTAAGGTGACTTGCTAGGCATTACAAAACCCTTTTCTAACAAATCCCTTAATTGGTCCTTCAACTCTAATGGGTCCATATGGTAAGGGGGAATGGAAACGATTTTAGTATCGGTAAGGAAGTTTATAACAAAATCTATTTTCCTTTCGGGAGGAACACCAGGAAGCTCATCGGTAAAAACATCAAGAAACTCATTAACCACCAGAAACTACTCAATATGAAGGACTTTGGACTCCACATCTCTAACACTTACAAGGTGATAGAGACAACCCTTAGAAATAAAATTTTGGGCTTTAAGGAAAGAAACGAATCTACCCTTGATCACCATATCATGACTTTCCCACTCAAGTACGTGCTCATTAGGGTATTGGAATTTAGCCCTACAGTTCTATAATCAATAGAAGCATAATATGCATGCAACCAATCCACCTAGAGTATGACATCAAAATCCATCATATCTAATTTAATAAAATCGCAAGGCAAGACTTTATGCAATATGAACACGATATAATTCCTATAGACTCATCTAGCAACAATGGAATCACCAACGGGGGTCGTCATTTCATAAGGTTCACACAGCAATTCAAGACTAACATGAAGCTTTTTGGAAAAAAGGAGCAACAAAAGGAAGAGTGGCACTGGTCCTATCAATGCATACACATCAAAATGAAAAACCTTTCACATACTGATAACAACATCGGGCACCTCATCAACTCCTTGTCTTCCTTGAATAGCATTGGATCTAGTTTTCCTTGGAGCACCTCCTTGATGACATCCCCTTCCTTTTTGGCCCACATTAGCACCTTGGCCTTGACAACGGCCATCTATACCTTTGGGTGTTGAGCATAAGAATAATCAATAACCTTGTGGCCAACTTCACCACAACCAAACCAAGCATTTGAATTTCTCAAACATGGACCACTGTGATTCTTTTCACACCTTGGGCATCTAGGATTTGTCACCCCTTCATTACCACCTTAAAATATTTGATAAGGCATCTTATCATTGGTAAACCTTTTGTTGGAAGCATTGGATGGCCCTTGGCCTTAAAACATGTGGCTTTTAGGAAATCGGCCACCCTTAAAACCTTAGAGCCCACCTTCAAATCGAGCCCTCTTGGACTCACCAACCCTTCTCTATCTAAGCTTTTATCCCTTTAGTTATGCAGCATAAGTCATAAGCCAATACTAATCCATGTCCCTTACTAGCATGGCTGTATGACCTCCTCATTAACCATGTCAGACACACCCAACACAAATTTGTTCATTATCGATCTTGACTCGGCAACCAATTGTGGAGCATACTTGGAGAGTTGGTTGAGCGTGAGGGCATAGTCCCTCACATTCATGGAACCTTACTTAAGGTTCAGAAACTCCATCATCTTAGCCTTCCTTAGCCCGATAGGAAAGAACTAACTGAGAAATACAGCTTTGAACTCTTTCTAAGGGATAGCATCATCATTCCTCTTCTCCATCTTCCATTGAGTGAACTAAATTTGAGCCACCCCTTTGAGTTGATAGGCTGCCAACTCCATCTTTTCCTCTGAATTAACCCCTATAATGGACAACACCTTATATACCTCATCGATGAATTCTTGGGGATCCTCATATACCTTGGACACATAGAGCTCTGGTGGATTCAATCTCTTAAAATCCCTCACCCTTAAGGCCGGAGTAGGAGCATAAGGGCCTTGGGCCCCTTTCTTGATTTGGTTGGTCATAGCATGAGCCAACATTGCAATAGCATCTCAGAATTAATCTTGGCCTACCCCTACTTCTTGGGGATCTTGAGGAGCGGAAGGAGTCGATTGCTCCTCAGGTGAACAAGCTCTTCTTTCTTTTGGAATCAGCATGATTTAGAATAGCAAAGAACATTCATTAGGGGAAATGCCTTACGTTAACTTCTATAGAATGACATAGATCATGAAGAAGGGAAATATTTTCTAAAAGACTTATATCCTCTTACTTATAGTTGTGGCGTGCTTCACAACTATGAATAAGACTCTAATTGATGCGGTGTGTTGGATTCTGAGGACTATTAACAACCTAATTCTCTGATACCAAGCCTAGGTCCTAGAGTTACATGGCGAAAGGGAACCTGAAAGGACCCTAACAAGCCTCTTAGCATATTAATGATACATCCTTGATATTGGAAGCAAAGTAAACAACAACATGAGATACATCAAATAGGAAGAATGACTAAGGGAAAACCTTTGAATATAAAAATAACATAAAAGTCAAGCTCTTAGTATCATTACATCATTATATCAAATATACACCTCTAACTTGGAGTGGAGAGGGAGCCAAGACACTTTCTAGGCTTACCCTCAAAATGTGAAATGTTCAACAAACGAAAGTCTTAAAATAGCAAGAAAAGTAGATATTATCATCAAACTTGAGTATTCACCAAAGCTTGTCTTTGAAGTATCTCACTAGCTACGTGAAGGATGATCAAGAGGAGCTTCGGTCCCTACATAGTGATATTATGTAGTCATAAAGTATGTGTTAGTACATTCGAATGTACTAAGGATGGAGGATGCAATGCAACGAGAAATAAGCCAACATAATCAAAATGCATAGTAATAGGAAATAGATATGCAAGATCTCAATATGGCATGCATGGTTAATGCTTGAACTAAAACACGCTTATGAATCATTCAACTTGCATAAAACATAATACAGATGTGGGAAGAGACCTCAACCAACATGAGTAAGACCAAGCAAGCTACAACTTAGAATCCCCATGATTACCCCTTATCATTAAAGAGGTGGTCTACTTGTCAAGGTAAACCATACTTTACCTTAGGAGAGCCCATCCCATTTTGGAGAAGTAAACCTCTTTATAGGAACCCATCCCATTTTGGGGTAGATTCATGATAAAGTGCAATAAATGGATCCACTAGTATAGTAAGGGTAAAGTATAATCCTAGGTTGGCACATATTTTGAGAAAAAGAGTATGGACCCTTGAAGATAGTCCACGCCGACATCCGATCCATTAGTGCTAAGTCTAAACCCACAGAATACTTGAAATAGTCATAACTTTAATAACTTGCAATAAAGATGGAATCATGACATGAGTAGCTCTTAAACATACTAGACCTCTAATTCTGAGCTTAACTTGAAACATGAGAATAGATCATAATATACATGAACACTTGCTTTAACATGAATGGCTCACAAGAGGTAAACATAAAATTGGGCTTAACTTGATACTTGCATATGCATAGATAATTTTATGTATTCATAACATACTTGAAAGCCTGTAGTCATCATGAAGTCACTTGACTTATAAAATATGTAAATAACTTGAATTCTTAACTTGACATTTCATCGAACACTTAGTGGGCACATATGAGTACATGTTCAAATTATGCAAAATTCAAGAGTATGGATCATGAAATAGTAAAATAGTGCATTTTAAAGTCATCTAAATCAGCACACCAATATTATGGTAAAACCCCATCATGTGTAACTTGTAAATCATATCAAAACTTCAGAATAGTTCATAGATTTCATAGCTTGAATCATGTATAGTCTCAATAGACAAAGATCAATTCGTGGTATAAACTTAAAATAGATTTTCATGCATAATTAACAATATTTGAATAAAACCCCAACATATTTCATGCTCATACTTCATAATAATAGATACTCATAATTAATACAACTCGAAATCATGTAATTTTCATAAAATAGGAAGTTTAGGCTCCATGGGTGAAAGGACTCAATGGATGAATATCACATACCTTAAACTTGGATTTTATTGATGTAAACTTGTAGGAGACTTAAAGCTTAAATGGAGTTCTTAAGATCCAAAGTGAGCTTGAAATCCCGGGATTTGGATGGAAATTTTGACAAAATGGTTGAGAGGTTTTAGAGAGGGTTTTAAGTAATATGGAGTTGAAAAATGGATAAGTATAGGATATTTCATGTGTAAATAGGCATGGGACCATGACCTCAATGCCCTTAGGCCGAAACAGAAAAATTGAGGAAAAATTGACACTGCTCCACGATGGGTCTACGTCTCAGAGCCATCACTTACAGCTACCATTTTCAAAAAATTCTGCACCAAAATGTTTTTTGCTATGGGTCTTTTAAAATCTAGGTTATACAAATATTCCACTTAATTTTTCCCCCTGATCAAGAATATGGTGTTAGATTTTCGGTATCACACACGAATTTTGAGATAGATGGAAATTATGGTTATGGGCACTCCGAAGTACACTTTGGGGCATTTCAGGGACATCCCCAACCATTGTGGCTATAGCGATACACTGAGGAGTATCATTCTTCATATTTACCAGCCTATCATTAGGCATACGTCAATTTGGATGATGGCTCAAGTTGGCCAAGATATTACTCAATTGAGTTTCTAATTACTTGATAGAAGCCGAATAAGAAGTCACGATTTGATTCAAGACCAAAAAATTAGACATCATTTCTTCCATCACCTTGTCGGTCCCTTTAACCTTATAGAGGCTCCTAGCAAGCATGCCCTCAGTTTAGTAATTCTCCGGATTAGCAATGAGGCCTTTTAGCTTGAACCAATCATGAGCTAGAATATACTTCTCCCCATCAAGTTCATGATCATGTCACATAACATTTCTATCCCTCCAATCTTAATCCTTTCAATTACCATTTATTTCATTCATCCAACCTTGATTCCTTACTTCCCTTTGAAAGGTCGATCAAGAACCTACCTTTGGTTTCTCACATAATAACCTCTTCATTGCAGAATGCTTAAAACGTTTTATCTTCATCATTCACCATAACACCTACAACATTTATATTCTTAGGTTTTCTCTTAAAGGAGGCCCCATAACATGCTTGGTAATAAGGTCTGGCTATATTAACATTCTAGCACTATTCTCATCTCGTTCTTGGTCCTTATGGAGCATTTCTTTGGTCATCATTAGAGAAACAAAGATGGCTTATTTTTTGAAGTATGCCATGCTCGATTGGTCTTTTCCATTTGATCCTACAAAGCTGAAGCCACTGCAAATGAATGCTTTATAATAACACCACCAACAAGTTGGTCGGTTGCCACTTTATTAGCATTGTTAAGACTTTGATAGTATATTTGCTACAGCATTTTGTCTGGAAGACCATAATCCCGACAATGCAGCAAATTGTTTAGAAATTAGAACCAAGTCTCATGTAAAGGTTCATCATCGTGGCTTCTATAATTCATAATGTTAACAAAAACTTAGAGCATGTTGGATACCTAAAATAATCTCTCAAGGAATGCATTAGTCAACTCACTTATCGCAAAAGGTAATAAAATCTTGAGGAAGTTCCACCAACCAATGTGAAGGCTCACCAGTAAGGAAAAAAAAAAGAACACTTACAACCTTATGGCCTCTAGTGTGATGCCACAAAAGGTAAATAACTCACACAAATCTACAAAATTTCACAAGTGTTGATAAGGGTCTTTGTGAGCTAAACCTCCAAATAAGTATTTTATTTGTCGAAGCTGAAGCATCGAGCTTGTCACATGGAAATTGGATACCACCTAATGGATGTTGGCGATTTGTGCCAGCCCTCCCTATGTTCATAGTTTGTAGCTCTCCATTTTGATAACACTCATTCATTAACCTATCCTTGCTTGCAATATCACCTTTCTCACTCATATTTTCACCTAAAACGATAACCAAAATACAAATAAAAATTAGAAGGAACAACTACGAAGAACAATTTCAAACTAACACTTCAACAAAATAATTAAATGACAATCCCAGCAATGGTGCCATTTTTTGATGCAACAAAAATTATAGTAACCCGCAAGTTTAAAGTTGATACTAAGGCTAAAAGTTGAGATCCGATCAACCACAAGATCTAAGCACGAGTTATTGTTTGGTTCACAGACCATACAAAGGCCTTGTAGATTAGGCCTTGGTAAAATTGAAGTCTGGAAAGGAAATACAAAAAGGATTATGGGTCATGAAGTGTTTTATGAGTCGTTATGTGTAGTTGTAAATGGGGTCCTAGAAATTGGAAATTTTGGTTAAGTACTTAAGGGATCTACGAAGGGATTAACGCCCCGTGGTGAACTTTACAGAATGTGGAAGGGTTTATGGTTTTCAATCCTCATGGGATAGTTTTTGGATCTAATGACATGCAGGATGGGTCATGCATTTATTTACTGCTGTATCGGGCCTTCGTAGATTGATCCAACCAGTTTTTATGAATAGTATTTCTAATCATTCTTATCCCCTTAAGCCCTTAACAGCCTTATCTATCCCCTTCATAACCCCTCATGCAATTCCAAGCCCCTCTCCTATAAAGTCAAGATCAAATGATTCCAATTGCCTAGATCTAGCATGAGGTTGTATATGTGTCTATTTTAAATAATCATATCTTTAAGCACATAATGAATTACATGTTGAATGACCTGCCAAATGAAAGCTCTTTGAATTATCTTTTCAAATCCACTTATTGTACCTCATTCAAAGTTTTGGACAAAAAGGTTATGATCATTTCAGTGAATCACTGTTAGGCTGCCTGGACATACGATCCACACTATGGGCAGTAGTGTTTTTGACATCGTGTATAGCCTTCTTAGAATGTTTCGTCCAGGCATCCCCTTTTATTTTAAGTGGGGGATTTTGGGTCATTTCCCCCATATATGTTTCACCATCCTAAGGGAGGTTTTGACACTTTAACCCTCTCATTCCTACAGTAATACACCTAAATCTCTCTCAATGAATTTATTGAATCCCCATTACTCAAAATCGTCTCAAGTATTCTCTCAAGCTTCAAGTAAAGAATCCTTCAAGAATCACCAAGTTCAATCTTGAACTTCATTCAAACTTCCATTTAAGGATTAAAGGTATGTGGGTTTTATCCATGGGTTTCTTTCACCCATGGAGACCCAAATTGTTTTCTACTGCAATCTTTAATTTCAAATATATAATTCTTGATGGGTTTTTATATTATGATTCCAATTGCTTATGTTATGAACTTTTTGATGTTAGTTCACCTATATTATTATGCAATAATGTTTAATTTAATGGAATGGATGTTATGTCTTGAATTGTTATATTATCAAAGTTAGGGTTTTAAAGATATTTGATGGGTTTCCTGAAATTGGTTTTGAATTGATGGATTCTACAATCTGTATGCATAAACTATAAACTAAGTTGTTTTACTTGAAACTCATGAATATTTGAGATTTCTTAACAAGCTAATTTGGGGATATAAAGGTTATGATATGGGTTCCTTAGATTATCTTTTAAATTGGTGAATCCTACTACTTTAATAAATGGATAACTAGTAATTTTCATGATTCCATAGCTATTTATGATTCTTCCTTACTTATGAAATTTTAGGTTATGAAGTTTCTGGAGGGTTGCTTGATTTTACTTAAATTCATACTTTCTTTATTATTATTGTATATGAATAAAGTCTAAATCAAATGAATTTCATTAGTTGGTGTATTGACACATATATCTTATTGATTTCAAATAATGGATTTGTGAATTGATTTATGGGCTACTTCAAACATGGCATGACATGCTCTTAGAATGATATTAAAGTCAAGAATGAATAAACAATTGAAATATGAGTTCTCTCACCTAACAATGATTATGAGATGGTGATAGCTTGTTAGTAGAGGCATAGACAAGATTTAAGAGTTATACTTATGATGATGATTAATGTTCTAAATGCTTGTGGGATGGGTTAGCAGAATACCTCTCCATATTAGATGACTCTATGATTCATGCTTATGATTATTTTATGAAACTTTTACTTAGCACTGAGTCGACCTTATGATAAATGCAAAAGCTTTGTGAAGTGGCCTAAAACCATTAGATAGAATCCCATTGTACCATAACTATGTGCCACCATAGGGAATAGGAATCACCCACTAGTAGAGGTTGATTTTTAGACCACCCATTGGTATAGGTTTGCTCACTAATTAGCTTTAGTGGATCCATTTAGGAATCTTAGAAGGTCACCTTAGTAAGTTATCTCCCCCTTGTTTTGGTGTAGGGGAAACATCGAGACTCTCTTGTTTATATCACATGGTTTATGTTGGTTAAAGATTTCTCTCACATATTTTCATGTACTCCTTATGTTCCCAAGGTGTCCTTTTATGATGATTTATGATGGTTCCTTCATATTATGTTCAATGGTGTTTTAAAGTTCCTGTGACTCATTGTTTCACAAGTTCAAATGGTATTTCTCCTAAAGGCATATGACTAAGTCTTCAAGCATATAAGATGGTCTCCGTTATGGCTACTAATATTTCTCGCATAATAATACGGTCTTTTATGTAAAGTGATGTATTATTCATCCAAGGATATTAATATATTTAATTATTCATAACAACATATATGTTCTCAGTAACATAAGTCTATGTGCCTCATCATGAATCCAAGTAAAGGTTCTTTACTTCTTATATGCATTATTTCTTGTTCTATGGAAAAAGAAAAATGTTTAAATGATCACTCTTTTATATGTTCCAAGTTTATGTGATTACCTTATTCACAACTACATCCATCTATGCATCCTAGTAAGTTCTTTCTAAAGTTGTCTTTTTATGTTTGAATGATATTAGCTTGATTATGACTAACTAATGCCCTTGTAAATGTATGCTGTTAACATGAGATTCAGCATGAGTCATTTCAATTGTTTACATGTCATGCATTGCACACTTACATATTAGTATATTCAAAGTTTTGATGTATATTTCTAGCCTACATGATTTAACCATGTAGGGATGGCGCTTCTCAATATTATCCACGTGGCTAGTATCAGAGTGTCGCAGTGTAAGTTGGTTAGTCTTCTAGTTTAGGAATGACATCCTAGTGTTATTTCTAGTTTGATGTATTGAGATAATTAAGTTTTTAGTTGTATAATTTCTTTTGCTATGATTGTATTTTGAGGGTGAGCTTGAACATGTCTTAGCCCTTACCAAGTTTATGTTAGAGGTATTTGTCACGACCCGAAATTCAGGCGTGATTGCCAACAATCAAACTATGACATTAAAAATATAGAATTTTAATAAAAGTATAAATTTAATTATGGATAACGAGTCAACTCGATATAAAAATCCCCAAAATCTGGTTGTCACGTGCACAAGCTTCTAATGTATTATAATAGAATCAAAAGAAAACGTAAGTCTCAAATGATCTTGTCTATAGAGTAGAATAAAATCATAAATAGGAGTAGGGAGTCAGTTGGGATGACAACAGCTACCTCGCGCAACCTCCACAGAGAGCCTCAAATAAGTACTAGTAGAGAGAGTATCACGATGATCTAGGCCCGTAACCTACAAAAATGTTGTAGCAAGAGGGGTGAGTACCAACATGCGGGGCTCAGCAAGCGAACTAGTAAACACAAGGTTAAGTAGTATAGAATACCTATACCCCTCAACACTCCCACCAAGTCCACACAACTACAACCTAACTCATAGCCTTCACAATTTCACCCTCTGAAAATTCTATGATCAAAGCCTATAACAGTGCAATTCTCATCTATTCCACTTCAAGCCATAAGGAAAAATTCTACAGTTTATCAAGTTCTCGGTAATTCGTCAAGTGTCATCAAATCAATACCAAAAGTAATCATGTAAGGACATAAACAAGTCAATGATATA
>JAOTQJ010052951.1:0-14320 GCA_025642045.1 Solanum sejunctum
CTTGTGCCAATAAAAAAAGAACACACACCTTGACCCCACATCCATTTTTATTCTTAAGGACCAAACTTAGGTAAAATGTTGCATTCGGTCTCAAACTTTATCAAATCGAACCAATTAAGGACGTTCGGGGTTTAAATTACGTTATAGGTCCTAACATCATCTTGTGAGCAGCATGTTGTGACTTTAAACTTAACTTGAACCTAATGAGATAATGCAACAGACTTAGGCTTTGATGAGTGTTATAGGCCTAAATTAATGAAGTGGGGTACACAAGGAGGAGAGCATAGACGAGGAGAGTCACCAAGATTGGAATTCATCATCTCTATTTCTTGATACAAAAGTGGTCCTACCCTTATATTAGACAAATTATCATCTCTTGAATTCATGAAGAAAGTTGATGGGAGTATTTGGGATAGTAGCCTTTTTCTCATCCCTATTAAGATGCTTTCTAGTAAGGGAGTTTGCTATTTGCAAGTTGATATGTTCATTCTTGAGTAGAAAAGTTGATTGACTAGAAGTCTAAATGATTCAGTTGATTGAGTTTTGATATTTCATTCGTGCCCCTCAGTGATGAAGTTGAAGATAATATTCCTACTCTTAATCTGAAATGATCTATGTATTCTTGAGTCTGAATAGTGATGGTCTAGATTATTGATTGGTTGATGGTTTGATTGAGATAGTACTGATGGTTATTTGTACTATGAGTTCACCCTCAGTTATACATCATTCTAGGATATAATGATCCAAAGGGGGAGATAATGTTACACCTTGTAAAATTATCAGAATAACACCCCTAGATGAGAGAACACTTACATAATATATCTTTCCAAACATTTTTGATAAATCTGAGGTCAAATTTGCAATCAACGTGAAAGATTGTGTGGAAAAATAGTCTTGATTGAATTTTAGAGCAACCAAATCAAAAGATAATTCGTTAGAGCAAAAAATATAATTTCAAAAAAGTCTATGATAAGTTTGTGTCGTGGACTTTCAAAGTGGCTAACAAGTTTGTGTCGTGAACTTTCACTTAGTGGTGATTTCAATATTTTTTACAAGATCAGAAATTGATCAAAAATTTTCGATAAAAATTATACATTGAGGGAGCGAATCTGTGATGCGGACTTAGCTTACCGTAGTACAAATTTTAATTGTTTTGAGGGGCATTCCAGACTTTTTTCCATCCCTTCTAAACTTAACCCACAACCTATATAGGTTGATTTTAACCTAGAAAGGGTTTTTAAAACCGATTCCTAAGATCTCTACCCTACTGACTAGACACCTAGGGCTAAAGAGAGGAGAAGAGTGCTAGGATTCAAGGAATTCAAGATGAAATTTTGCAAATTCGATTCTCTAACATCACTCCATGTGACACCCTATAAATCTATCCTCAAATGCACCTATCTTTCAAGCCTCATTCTTATATGTGAGAAGTGTATTAGGGTCATAAGAGACCTCTAGTGCTTAATCGAGTTCAAAATTTTCCTATAAATTGAGTTTCTAGTTTTGGATTATATAAGGGTCAACTTAAATGATCATAACTCTTAGCACAATAGAATTAGATGTCTTGTGACCTACCAAATGAAAGGCCTTTGAATTAGCTTTCCTTCGCAACTGGTTTCACCTCATTTGGAGTTTGAAGTCAAAAGTTGTGGTTGTTTTACTTAAAACTGCCAGAACAGAGATGAATTACGAAACCCCTTTACGGGTTGTGAAATGTTTTATCGCCCATCTGCTAATTCGTGGGAAAAAGTCTCAAAACTTCAATTTCTAGTCCCAGACTTTACAAACCCATCTATGGGTCATAATACCTTTTACATGTCGTAGAATGGACTCGTAAAGGTAAACTAGAGAGAATGAAATTGGGCCAAAACTTTACGAAAGGGTCCCTATGGGCCGTGGAACTTTCCACGGTCCAGAAATGGTCCGGTAGATAGCTTTTGACAACTTTTTAAGAAAGATGATTTTGGTCTTTTTCCAGCCTTTGAAAGCCTAGGATTGACGTTTTTATAAGCCTAGGATTGACATTTTTACACCTATATAAACCTTAAACATGTCAGTTTAACACTTTTATGCTAAATCATACTCTCAAAAAGTAGAAACAAGGCTTCAAGAGAGAAAAGGGCTAGGGTTTGAAGACAAACTTGAGAATTCTTCCAAAATACTTCAAGGTTCAAAACTTTCAGGTATGTAAGGTGACTAAAATATGTATGTTGTTCTCCCATGTGCCCTATAACCTAGATTGATGAAGTTGTGAGTAAAATTGAGTCTCCCATGAATGATCGTTAAAGGTTTTTCATAAATTCTAAGGCATATCTATATATTTTTTTTATGAATTACTATTTTTGTGAATTAAATGCTTGAACTAGATTATTTTTCCATACCACATGAACCCTGTCATGATTTCTTATTATTTTCACATATTTTACTTACATGAGCATGCACGAGCATAATTTGAGCCTAAAGAGTATACGGAATCCCCAAATGCTTTAATTATACATTTGTTCTCCTAAATGCTATGAGTTACATCGATGCACGATTGAGTCCTTATGAGTCAAGAACTGAACCTAAAAATGATGTAACTAAAGGGTTAATAGTTGATGAGATGAGTTGAGTTGATAAATGTCCAATGAGACTAGATGAATGAGTTAACCATAGGGTTGATGTCTTATGAATATTGAGTCTTGGGAGGAGTATTAAATTAAGTAAGAGTAAGTCCAACTCGAACTCAATAACTACATAGCCCGCGTAGGAGAGGATTGAACTGTAAAATAAAATATTTTCTATTGTCCCAAAATGTGGACTTAATGTTACTAATTTTGGATCCATTGATAGGATGTCCAGTACCCCAGATATGGTATTGGATGGATGTGGCAATGACATCGCTTCGTTATATTATCACCATCTCATAGGTCATGGTTGTCAATTAAGGAAATTCCTTAAGAGGCCTTGATAATACTCTGAGTAGATAGGATATAGATGATAGATGAGTAGTTATTATCTAAATTACATTCTTACTTTAGACTCTTGATATGATGATTGTGCTTCCTATTTCGTGAGTTAAGTTATTTGAGATGATGTTATTCATTCTTTAAATATTTCTTTCTACCATTTTACATACTCATACATTCCATGTACTGACGGTCATTTAGACCTGTATCTTTTCATGAAATAGAGACAAGTACTAGTGGTCATCAACAAACGCCCTGTTGAGGACCTATTTGCTTTCAGTTGATTGGTGAGTCCTCCCCTACTCTCGAAGGACATTATGTTTTCATTCTAGATTGAGTTAGACTTATCTTATTCTATTTAGAGGTAGCCATGGGTCTGTCATTGGCACCATAATTCATATATTTTAGAGGCTTCATAGACTAGATTGTTGATATGATTGGATTATATTTTGACTAGTTTCTTTCATACTAGTCTTTCTTAGTTGATAGATAGATTGTATGGCCTTTGGCCTTTGCTTATTGATTTATCACTGTTTTCCAGTTGGTATTTCTAATTCATGGATATCTTCCCCTACTAAAATGTGATTGAATGAATGTGATACAGTCGAGTGGTTTGTTTCGAGATTAGCAATAGTCTCTAAGTATCGTCCATGCCAAGGGGTACCCTCCCGGGGCGTGACACTCCATGTATATAAGACAAACACAATGTTGGACTGAGTTCATCTATGTACCCCTTCATCTCTATTGATTTGATTTGAGTTGAGTTTGACTTTTCAAATTTCTTGAATTGAATTCTTGTGTTTTCTATTGTCTTATTGAGTTCCTTGTACACAAAAATATATTGATAATGTTCATGAGCTGAATATTTGATTGGATGCATGTTCATGTTTTCATTCATATAAACTGTAATTAATGATTATATTTAATGTTTATGCATTTTTTTGAATTGAGGTTGATGGTTATTTTGAGTATATTAAGCAAAGATGATTTTTGAACATATTTTACTGGATCTTCATGAACACGAATTTTTGAGCATAAATAATATCTTGAGAAAGAGTCATGATGAGATGTGGATGACTTTTGAAGAATGTTTTGAATGAAAGCACATGATATTTTGAGGATGAAATGATCCCAAAAAGTTCTTGAAAATATGACTCGGAAGTGCCCGAAATTATAATTTCTATATATCTCAAAATCCGTGCTTGATATGAAAAATCCAATATCATATTCTTCATCAGAGGCAAAATTGAGTATAAAATGGGTCTAACCCTGATTTTAGAGCAACCATATCAAAATTTAAAAATCGATAATTTTGCTTATCCAATGTCTGTCCGTGATGGTACCACGATGCGCCTCCATCACAGACTAGTGTTATTTTTGTCCAGTTATTTTATCTAGGTCCAAGGCTTTTGGGTGTTGGGCCTAAGTCTTCCCATGTGTGAAAATACAATACTTAGCCATATTTCACCTTCATATCATACAAGACATTCTCCAGTACTCTCTCAAACACTTAGATAAATATTTTACCCAAAGTTCAAGTGTCCAAATCTCTTTCAGATCTTAAGGAATTCATCCAATCTTCAAGTCTCCATTCAAATATTCATCAAGAGATTCTCCAAAGTCAAAGTATGTGGGTTTTAACCATTGGATTCTTTCATCTCGGGTGTCCAAGATTCTACCTAAAATGCATGATTATAAGTTGATTTACTTATGGGTCTTACTTATTATGAAGTTAACTATGAACTATCTTGGGGTTTCATAAACTTGTGACTGTTTGAGCATATTTTGAGCTATGAATCTATGGTCCATTGTTTGATTTGATGAAGGGTTTTGATATGTATTGCATGAGGGTATTACCAAGTGTTGGTGGGTGGTTTTACATTCGATTTTCTTGCATGATTTCACTCTTGAATTGGATGATCTTACACTAGCATTACACACCCTCCAAGTATTTGATAAAATATCCGATTTTGGATTCTTGAACTATTGATTATCTATTGCATGACCTATGACTTGAGTGACTCTATGATAATGAAAGGAAGGTATGTATATGATCATTTCATGAAAAGTATCTATTATGATGAAAGTTGACCAATTGCCTAGTTTGGGGAATAGTAGGCCCAAACTACCTTATTGAGGTGTATATACCTCATTCACCTAGCTCGGGGGGTAGGGGGTAGGCTCGTGCTACCTTATTGAGAGTTATATACCTCATTCGCTTAGCTCGGAGGGTGGTAGACCCATGCTACCACATTGGGGGGTATATACCTCAATTGCCTCACCAAGGAGGTAGTAAGCCTTGGTTATGTAATGATTATCACCTTCTTTACATGTAATATATTCTATATAAGCATGTTTTACTTCAAGTATCATTCATTTATGTCATATTGCTAATGTACTATCTCTTTCTCACGATATTGCATTTTGTCATGTGCCTATCTCTTGTTGCACTGCATATTACATACTTAGTGCATTCAAACGTACTAACGTATACTCTATGCCTACATGATGTTACCATGTAGGTACCAGAGCACCACTAGATCATCCCTCTCCATGTGGCTAGTACGACTCCTCTCAAAGCTAGTTGGTGAGTCCTCAACTGTGAGGACATGCTTCTTTATATTCATGCTATGTATTAAGTCTCTCTTTCTTTTGGTGTATACTTTTGACTATGAGGGTGAGCCTGGAAGGTTGTCTTGGCCCCCGCTGCTATCTATATAATAGAGGTGCTGTTGGACAAATTATGCAATTATGTTATGAGCCTTGACTCTCTTGATTTAATGATGTCGTATGTATGAACGACTTTCTCTTAGCCTTTTTGCTCTTATTTCTACTCTTATCAATGTTGTTAAATGCTTTCGAGATCAAAGATGTGTAATTATATGTAAAGAGGCTTGTTTAGGGTCCTATGGGGTTCCCTATTCACTGTGTCACATCTAGGCCCTAGACTTGGGTCATGACAAAATAAATTTTCAAATATATTAATTGAGGAAAGCTAATAATGATTTAGTGAGCTGCGTTTGACGTTTAAATTAAAATCCAATAAGAATTGATGATATGATTGTGGGTAATCTATTCACTTGATAGATTTGAGCATATGTTTTGGGAGTAGTATCAAGCACCAATTTGGGTAAGAGTATAAATAACTCAAATTTCATAAACTACGCCACCAATATAGGATGAGAAAAGGGTCATACCTCTGACGTCCCGATAGAGATTTTTATTAGATCTATTGATGGGTTTGGATGTCCTCTATCCTAATAATGTATTGGGTTATGACAATGACATCGTTTCGTTGTATCATCACTTGCTCATATGGTTATAATTATCGATTAAGAGAAACTCCCTCTTATTGGTCGGATGTTTTGCATATTATTGAGTTTAGTTTCAAAGCATGACCTCATTCTTAAGCTTGCATGTTTTACTTAGTTGAGTTGAGTTGAGCTGATTGTTGAATTGAGTTTCTTGATTTGAGATTTTCTGGTTTGATTATTGTTTTATCTGTACTTGTTTGATTCAACCATTTTACATACTCGTACATTTCACGTATTGACATTCATTTGGTATGCATCAATTTATTATATAGATACAGACATTAGAGGTCATGAACAGGCGCTTCGTTAAGGATCTATCGCATTCAGCTGATCGGTGAGACCTCCTTGTTTTTGGAGGATTTTTATAATACTATCATCTAGATATTAGAGTTTGTATTTTCTTTTATTTGATTTAAGGTAGTCATGAACCTTTCATTATTAAGGGTTGTTTGGTTTGAATACAAGTTATGATAGGATAAGTTATATTGAGAGTAGTAATAATGAGATAAGTTATGCTGAGATTATTTTTTATTGAGTGTTTGATTTGTTGTATGATTTTAAGAATATGTTATTTTTTTACAAAAATACCCTTCACTTAGTTAGTTTTTTATACATTTTCTTTTCTTCTTTAGTTATTCAATATTTATTTTTAAAATAAACCTTCCACCTTATATAACTTAAATATTTTATGTGTGCATGGTTGCATTTAAAATAAAATTTTCCCAAGTTTGTTAACGAAAAATTAATTTTAGGGTCAAAATATTTTTATCTCAGGATTAAATGGACTAATCCTTCACACCAAATGACTCATTAGAGTTAGAGACTTCATAGACTAGACGGTGATAGATTGATGTTGAGATCTTTATCTCTTGATCAATTTTCTTTAAAACTATTTCTATATCAGAGAATTGGAGTTTGATTGTTAACCTATGGCCTTTATATATTGAGATTGCCCACCTTTTATTATCTTTAGTCTTATGATGATATGTTAAACTATGATTGAATGAATGTGATGAGGCAAAGTGTTTTGCTTAGTGGGCTAGCAATAGTATCTGAGTGTCATCCACCTCTAGGGTATCCCCCGGGGTGTGATATATATTTAGATTAAATTGGTTAAAAATCTCTTTTGGAGATGTAAAAATTCATCAAAAAGTAAAAAAAAAAAAGAAGATATTTTAATGAATCCCAGCAGCACATTCAACTATCCATTAATCCTGTCGCTGAACAATTCAATGGTACGTTGAATGGGACCCTTTGACCGCCTTTATTGATAGTTTTTGAAGCTTCTCAGAGCCATTCGACAGTCAATTCGATGGATCTCTGAATGCATTTGGCAATCAAAATTTTGTTATCCTTTTTAACAGCCCAAACAAGCTTTAGTAAAATGTTCATAATATTCTAATCGGATGCGTTGGAAAGCTAATTCAAAGATCTTTAATTTAATAGCTAGTGAGTTACCTAATTTATTATTTGATAAGAGATATGACTATTTGAAATTGATGCCTATACAAATTCATATCGAAATATAGCCGATTAGAATCTATTGGACTTGGCTCAATGTAAGAGATGCTTTATCACCCCAAATCACATTTCATACACTTTGACTACCTAATAAATGATCCCACTATATTAGAAGTCATCAAATTGAGTATATAGATGCACAAGAAATGACTCAGTTCTTAGCTTAAGATTTAGAGCGTTACACACTACTTCTTTGCAATGTCAGTTAGATTTGCTTGACTGAAGGAAAGTTTATTCTCATCATAACTCCTCTATTCCATAACAGTAAATAATGGTTCTCCTAATTCAAAAATCACATTAGAATTCTAACAAATATCCAGTGATCAAATACTGCAGATTTCTCTACAGCTACAAGTTTAAAAATTCAACCACTCAAGCATTTAAATTCAAAAATAACTCAAAATCAAGATTACCATATTCAAGAACAAGATCAAATGCCCATAAATTCAAGATCAAGTTCATCAAGCTCATGTCTATACCAAGTTCATGAAGTTCATAAATCAAGATCAAGTCCACAATATTCAAGATGAAGCCTGAAGTTCTTTGAATTAAAGGACACATTAAGATCAAATCTATCAAGCTCAAATAATATTCAAAATCAAATTTACAAGTCATTGAATTTATATTTAAAAATATAATTCAAAGGATTCATAGAGATTGTAAAACTCATATTTTGAAATTAAATACTATGTTTGCTGCAATATTTTTCATTTCTTATTGTTCTTCTCGACGTGAATTTTATTGTCCATGACGATATCAAACTCATAGATTTTGTATTTTTCATTGAATTCTTTGATTCTTTAATATCAAATGCATCTTTTGCTAATTAGAAAAGATATTTATGAAATTCAATAACAAATGAGTATATTAGTAAGGGCAAAATAGTTAAGTTATATTTTCTATATTAATATGAGTCAAAGTCACTCCAATAAAATTAAAACAAAAATAACAAACACAACTCTACAAATCATAACGAAGATTAGTATTATGAAACAAAATAACGACGAAAGTTTTTGAAATTATCTAAAATGTAATTAACTTATTTTGGAGTTTTATGTCATATTTTTGGTGTGAAATAATAATATTGAGGGTGTGTTTGGTATGAAGAAAAATATTTTTTATGAAAAATAATTTTTTTGGAAAACAAGTTCGTTTCTAACTTATTTTTTCATATTTGGTTGATGACTAAAAATTTTTTTTTGTTTGGTTGATGAATCTAAATATTTATTAGAAAATAACTTTTTATTTTTTTCTAAAGAGTAGAAAATAATCTTTAGAAAAATAGTTCTTGACATTAAAATCAACCCTAGTAATCGATTCGAGACCCGAACCCAACAATCAAATCTAAATCTAACCTTGATAGTGGTCCGAAATTCGATCTTGATACTCGACCCAGGACATCTAAATTTGGACACGATCGATCAATTTAAGATCTGATTATGGTACCTCAAATTGGTACTCAAGTTTCAAATCAAGACCCAATACCACCACCCCATATGAAACCCAACTTTCAAATTGGAACTCAATTTAACATTTGACTCAAAATTTGAATTTCAAATCTAGACTTGACTCCAACTTTTGAACTGAAATCTGATCACACTACAAGAAAACTACTTAATTGTGGCAGATATTTTGGCCATTTATGATAGCTTATGACCGCAACAAAAAAATTATAATGATTTTTGAAAGTGCCTTAATTAGTGTTGTCACGAGCATAATTGTGACATTTTTTTTTAAACCTCCTTGATGACCGCCACAAATTAAATTTTGAATTTGTGGGGGTTTTAAAGATAATGAATGGCATTTAAGAATCTCTACAAAATGATAGCAATATTTTTTAAAGAAAATATCATGAGAGTTTATAAACTTTTGCAATATGATGCTGTTGTTTCAAAAAAATATTGGGGGAGTTTGTAAACCTCCCCCAATATAATTATACTGTTCCAAAATAATATATTGTTAGAGTCTATAACACCCCCCTCCCCCCACCCCCCACGCCACACACAAGACAATTTTGGTTCTTTTGAAAAGATATGTGGGGATTTATGGCCACTACAATATAATATTGATATTTTTAAAAAAATAGTAGTGACAGTTCAATTTTTTCATAATATTTTATTATTGAAAATTATTTTTTATTATAAATTTAATTATAAAAATAAATAAATTAAAAAGATAATACTTGCAGCTTATATCCGCCAGAAAAAAGAATATTTTTGCTAGTGAAAATTTATTTCAATTCAAAATTTAATATAGGATTAAATAAATAATAATATGAATCAAATTCTATCAAAAAATAACTATGATGACAAACATTACAAATTACAATAAATTGTTATATCATATCAAAAGCCTCCCAAATATCATCTCTTTGAATCTTGACTGCATCAACAAAAAAGACCGAATAAAGGAGGAGGATCATAGTCTAAATACTCTAAAAACAAATAGCCAGACATAAGCAAAGAAACTTCAAAGAGAAGAAAAATGAAGATCTAAACTTATATACTAATCGACATTCCTTTATATTTTTACTCTATTAGATTTTGGTTCAAGGACTGACAAATCACATAAAGCTTTACTATGCAACACCTACTGTACTTTTCTTGTGTTATGACATAAAGAGTTGTGACAACTTAAGGATACTAGAAATGGAATCCAATAATGCACATGTTATCACCCAAAAGTGAGACACATTTTGTTCACTACTTATCCACTTAAAAAAAATAAGATATGAGAAAGATGAAACACTAGATAGATGAATAACAAGAAAAAGTTAAGAAAGCAAAGTAACTTGTCTGTTATCTTCAAGAGTAGCTACATATACTATGTGGTGTTTCTAAAGTAATCTCTTGAAATGCAAATTTTCCATTAACTGAAGTCTAAAGGCATGAAAAGCAACCATGCATATAAACTTAAATGCAATATCCGAGCACCTATCTAATTATTAAATAATATACTTTTAAAAATTACATTCAAAATGAAAAATATTATAGTATGTTCTTGATAAGGAATTTCACAGTTAAGGAACATTGTAAGAAAATACAAGAAAAATATTCAAAATTATATTTTCACACAAAATGATATTTCATCATCACCTTGAGAAAAATGTATATCACCAGTATTGAGGTTTGCTCCTTCTACGAAATACTGAAAGGTATAGTTTTTATCCTTTGCTGAGATTTTTGAAGTCACAATTTCCCTTCATTTTCATGTCGAGCTATTATTCTTGCAGCCTCATTGGCAATTCTGTCCACTCAAGAGTTCCATAGTTGTCAAAAAAAAATTGATGTGCTTGGTAGTGAAGTTTGTTTGTTCATTCTCTTTCTCTCTTCAGTTTGTTTAATATATTATTATGACTCACTTATATTCTCTTTATTGTTATAAAATGATAAAGTTGTCAGTTTCCCAAAATAGTTGCAAGTCATCATACCTTTCCAAGAATGCACCCTTTTGTTAAAGGAAGGCTAGCCAACGACCTATAATGCAAGATCTGACATAATTTGAGAGATTAAGAACTGATTTTTTCTAGCTTCCTTTCTCTCTAGTTCCATATATTGAGTAGTTCTTTTGAAGGTGTTGCTCCAATTATTCCAAGATAAACAAATCTAAGAACTCTCACACGTATTTGTGAGATTCTCAATAGATCTTATTAAGATTTGTTATGTATGTTTAACTAGGATATGGTGAAAGAAGATTTATGTGTGCAAAAATAAAAGTAGAAAAATAAACAAGATAGTGACCATTGTCCAATTTATCACGCACCTCATATGTTGTTGATATTTACCTAATTTTCAATATTGAATTTACCTCGATGATGGCTGAGGATGCGGGGAACCTCTACGAACACCCTAATAATCCTTCTCTAAACTCCGATTCCACTGTTCCTATAGGATATTATGCAAAATCCCTCTTGGCTAATAGACAACCAGCACCCTTAAAGCTCACTCTGCAATTCGACCACTGAAAATCTACAAGGGTAAGTCAGTTGTATTTTTCACACCACAAAAAGAAGAGCTGACTAATGCTTGCCAACTGACCATCATTGATAAATTCTCTGGTGATAAAGCTTTAATTGAATATATTTGGAGGAATTTTGCTGCTAGATTTCCTATTTGAGGCTCTATTGAAATTGGTCATTACAATGCTAAGCACATTTTTCTAGATACTTTGGAAGATGATTTCAAAAATATATATTTTAGAGAAAAGATCACCATTCTAGGATCACCAATGAGATTGATGAGATGGACAAAAGAACTTGACCCAAATGAAGAAATATATTTGGCACCCATCTGGATTCACCTCCCTGAATTCCCTTGGCACTATTTAAATTAGAGTGCTTTAAAGAGGATTACTTGTACAATTGGTACTTTATTGATGATTGACAGACCTACTGATATTAAATTTTGACTAAATTTTACCAAGGTAAAAGTTAAAGTGAATTTGGCTAAACTTCTATGAGATTTTATTTGGATTGGTATCAAGAATGAAGATGGTGTAAAAGGGGTTAGATTCAAACAAATGGTGAAATATAATTATATTCCTAGTTATTGCTTCATTTGCAAGCACGTGGGACACTTTGAGAACCAATGTTTGAAGAGGCATCCAAGAATAGTCCATACTTGAGAGTGCCCTGTAAGTACTTAAAATTATACTTCATTCAATGCAAAAAGACAGTAAATCCAGTAGTAGAACACCGACTACCGAGACAGGTTGGCCTAATCAACATCAAAGTAAGCAACCACCAATGAAATGGATAAAGAGGCACGCAAGAACAATAGTCCATACTTAAGAGTGCCTCGTAAGTACTTAAAAATATGCTTCACATAGTGCAAGTGAGTAGTACGAGGGGCATGCATGAACTAAGATTCAACATCGACAATATCTAAATGAGTCATAACAAAATATTGAAGAGCACCCATCATGCTTCTATATTCACCATGATCTAAAAGTAATTCACTATTCATGAGAGAAACAGAAGTACGAGAAGCAATACAGTATGAAAAGACTTATAAATATGCTTGTGAAACTTAAGAAGCAAATCACAAATGTACTTTTGTTAAGATAAATGGATACCATAAGTTGAAAAAACAACTTGAACACCAAGAAAATAATGGAGATCACCTAAGTCTTTCATAGCAAACTGACAAGAAAGGAGGCTAATGTACTTCTTAAGGAGAGATGAATGATAGCTTGTTGTCTTTTGGGATTTTGCATGGCTATAAAAAAAAAAAGAAGGCTATGTATCATGAACAATAGAACTCAATGATAATATTTTTAGACTTAGGTACCCTAGATTTTGAAAATTTATGTCACATGATATGTATAAACAGAACTGGAAGTAGAAGTAGTAATGGGCAAAGAGATAGGTATAGATGGTGATAATCTTCATAGTGTGACTCAATGATACCATATAAGAAATAACTCAAGCCTCAATTCATCACCAATATACATCATTATTCCTATATATCTTATACAAGTACATGAAGACGTAATATAACATAAACTATAAGACTCATACAAGTACTTGACTTGGATATTGGACTCCTAATAAAAGATAATATGTTATTATAGCTTTGTGAATCCGTAAATCATTTTTAGGTGGAGATTTTAGTTCTGACAATAATAGAGTATTAACTTGAGCAAGTTGTTACAACCCCATTAACTTAGAGTACATTATATCAGGCTTAAAATTGTATGAATATATGTTGTTAACTCAGTACTTTCACAGTATTATCATATCTTGCTTAGTGTTCCTTCTTCTTCACTTGAATATCATTGTGTGTAGGTACAAGTTGAATGATTTCAACTACATGTAATTATGATATTATGTTGTTAAGTCTATATTAAAAACCCCTATGTTAGGTCACTTACCCTCTAAGAGACTTATACAATGTTGATTTTCTGGTTCAAATGTCAGAGCAGTGAAAGTTGTCCAAGCATGTGAAGATTTACATGACCTGGATGTAAAAACAAATACTATTGTTTCTTGTACAAATACTATATTATTGATTATATAACTAGTTTAACTTAATGTCATGATCCAAAATAGATCGCAACTAAAGAAAGATAAATAAAGCGAAAACCAACACAACATAACATCACATATCCCAAAACCTAGAGTTATGAGTACAAGAGCATCTAAATAGTACGGAACGTAAATACAACTGTCTCAAAATAAGATACGAAACTATCTCATAACATCTAGTAATAAGTCTGAAGGAAAGCAATAAAAAGAGTCCCAAAGATCCAAGGTGACTCGAAGCTTGAGCCTTACCGGTAAGATCTAGATTAAAGCAGAATAACTCTACTAGAGTGATCAACTATCCTGTGTGGGTCTCTCTACTTGATTTATAGGGAAGAAACAAAGTAGGGGTGAGTACATTGAAATGTGCCTAGTACGTTCAGCTAAGTAAGAGAAATCGAACAAGTATGAAATAACTGTCACGCCCCACCCTAGGGTCATGACCAGTGTCCGATAGGGACACCTAGACACATGCTAACTTTAAATTCCCAATGAAACCGACCTGGAAATCTACC
>JAOTQJ010052972.1:0-14318 GCA_025642045.1 Solanum sejunctum
CTCCCGACTTCAACCAAATTTTTACCCGCGAAAATTCCCGGTGAAATTTATAATTCACCTCAATCTCAACAATTTTCCCGAGTGAGCAATTAACCTCCATTTAGTTAATTACGGGGTCTAACACCTGGTCTCATCACATTTATTTATTCATACATTTTTCAAATCAGCGGAACATGTATGAAAATAAATGGGCACATCTCATCATCTAATCTCAAATAATTTTAACCCAACTCAAGTCGAAGAAATCTATTCAATGGTCACCGCTAATCGCTTTTGGTCCCAAATCTTTGGGGTTACTTTTTCCAATAAACGTTGATTATATTTCTTTATGTTATTTGTACCGGTAATCAATTTATGGATGAGTGCTCTTGGAGTAGTCGGTCTAGCTCTGAACGTACGTGTTTATGACTTCATTTTTCAGGAAATTCGTGCAGCAGAAGACCCTAAATTTGAGACTTTTTACATCAAAAATATTCTCTTAAATGAAGGTATTCGCGTTTGGATGGTGGCTCAAGATCAGCCTCATCAAAATCTTATATTTTCTGAGGAGGTTCTACCACGTGAAAACGCTCTTTAATGAATCAGCGAAACATATATAAAAATAAATGGGTACATCTCATCATCTAATCTCAAATAATAATATAATGAAAGGCTAGTAGAAAGAGACTAGCGCACAAGTCTCAATATGAATATCCAACTCTAGTCTATGAACCCTCTATCACTATTAGGAGATGGTCACCAAGCTACTGATCGTCTCAAGATCCTCAACGGTGCGCTTGTTGATGACCTTTATCCTGTGTATCTATATCATAAAATGATGCAGTCTAAAAGGGGACGTCAGTACGTGGAATGTACTGGCATGTAAAATAGCTAAATGAAATCGAAACAGGTAGAATAATATAAAATAGTAATCAACATCAAAGATAGTAGCAATCAACATATCAAATGTCTATCTAAAGTATGAATAAAGAGTAGACAAATGACCCCCCAACCAAATCAACTGATCAATTAAATCAAACTCATGTCAGTATGACTCATCTGAACTCAGATTTTACTCAGTTTGGAAATTTTCTGGGAGTTTCTCTTATTCAAAAATAATCACTTATGAGTCAATGATTGTGCAATAATCACGCTAATGTTGCCACAACCGTTCTATACTTGCCAAGTAGAGAACGAATCAAAATCATATGGATAAGTCCAAATGGAGACAATAGATCATAAGTCCTCTATTTATTATAGGGACTTCTAATCAGAGGAAACTCTTTCATAAGATGATGTGATGGCCATGATCCTCACCTATGCTTGGCTATGTAGTTTGACGAGTGTGAGTTAGACTAACCCTTACTCTTTCAGTGCTTGATACTCCTCCCATGACTCAAGGCTTATAAAATAATCCATCCAATCAAACTATCTCAATTAGCCTTGTGGAGGCATAGTCTCTCAATCAGTCTCATGGAAACTCTAATCATCTTATCAATCAACACCTTAATCAATAGCTTAAGGATTAGAATAATCATTATGGAACAATCGAATAGACAAATCGTTAGGGTTCATTTGTGGAGATTCAAAGGACAATTAAGGTCTATTAACTCATCATCATTTTCACATCACAGTCATAATCTCTATCAACATTCTCAATCAAGGTTGTAGACTCTATTCCTATCTTTATTCATGCAATCTTTAAGAACATAATTGGTAAGATTTATGCAATAATTAATGCAAAATATTCAATTAAAAAAATAAGTCTATGATGATCATCAACATACAAAAATACATGTAGTAAATATGATTTCTCAAGAAAATAATCAAGAATCATGCATGTAGACTTAAAAAATCTTCAACTCTCATCCAAGACCATCTATGAGACACATGAGAGAGCAATCTCATGCTTTTAGCTTAGCCTTACATACCTGGATGAAGATTTTACTAATCTTCTTCGACTCAAGTTTTCAATCCCCCAATCTTTCTTATCTCTTCTCTCAAGTTTTTTTTGCCTAAGAATTTAAGAAAAAATGAGCTTTAGAAACCTTTAATTGATATATAACGACTTTAAAAATAGTTTTAAGACTTAGGATAGGGTGGAGAATAACCAAAAGGTCCTTCCCTATGTAAAAGTAAATTTTTAAAACTTTGTACATTGGTCCGCGATGCGCTAGGGGCAAGAACCAGTATATTTCACAATTTTTTTGAAATTTCAATTCTCGTCGAAAATTAACAAAAAAAAGTTAAATTTGTCTCTACGCCCCCTCTGCGTCGCGCCAGGGGAGCGTATTAACACTGTTTCTGGTGAAGTTAGTGAGAATTATTTTTCGATTCGGTTGCTCTTAAATTAGGTCGAGATCATTTTTCCATTTGATTTTTCGCGCTAATCACAAGTTCGATCTCGAATTTCCATCAGAGCTTTGAAAGACACGTTATGCGCATGAACATTTTTATGGGGTGTTATATCATCTCTCCCTTGGGATCGTTCCTCCTCGAATTATGAGTAAGGGTGGGTATCAAGGCACGAATGGACTCAAAACTCATCTCAACATTCATATCTATCAATCGGTCTTTCAACTCCTCATTTCTATACAATCTCTCTTTAGACTCGAGAACAGACAATCATCAAGAAAAGACAATTAAATCAACTGAATTAAGGGCAAGGAAATTTACCTTCAACATTCTCATCATTTGGCACGAATAGCAATCAAGACTCCTTTCAATACTCAATCAACCAATCTGGACAGTCACAAGTCACTTAGAGTAGACAAATCTATTTCAATCAAGAGTAGAGATACTCTTTTAGATATTTTCATCATCAAGCACGAATGGAACATCGCAACTCGGTCAATTCGAATCATGTGAACACCTCAATAATCAATATTTCAAACTCAGGCAGGAAGCCATCAACTCTAATGGAGAATGGGACCATCGATACATAAGACTCTAGGTACAACTCTCAAGCTTAACACCTTATTTCAATTGCACTCCCTTTCATGGCACTCTACTCCCTCAACTTAAGCTTATAGCTCTTGCTCAAATTTTCATCTAACCACCTCCTCCTCTTCCATTCAAGTGTACTTCTAATCCTCAAGGTGTTATTCATAAGATGATCGTATTCCTATAAGGCTAATCCTCAATACTTAGCTCTAAACTTCCATAGGGGCTCTCATTAAAAGATCATTAGTCCTCTTCACTACTTTACTACTCTTCCTCGAGCCCTTATTACGAAGTCTTCACTAGTCTATCATCGATACTCTCATAATAACAATCACAAATTCAAGCATATTAGTCTAACCACTTCAACTATACCTTAGAATTTTCAAGCCTACTTAGCACTTCTACCTCCATCATTCAATGAGTTCTCACTCATAGTCACACCAATATACTCTTACCTATCTACTACTTATCATAAGGTTTTATTTCTCTCCTCCTTCCTATCTCCATCCCTATAGGACACAAGTTCAACACTAATATCATAATAAGGATATACTCACTCCTCCTCATCTATCCTCACCCTCAGTCTACTACCATCAGCATCACTATTTGAACCTGGACGAACTCATCATCTTCTCCTTTGGTGAAACCTCAAACTACTACCTCTATATGCAAACTAAGCATGAATACCATCAAGAACTCAAATAATCAGATACTTGAATACACATTATCATTATAGACTTCAAACAACTCAAATAATCAGATACTCATATACACATTCTCAAGGATAGACTTCGAACACAATATCTAGAGTTTAAACTTTATCTCCAACATCATTATTAGGTACGAATACTATCAAGGAGTTGCATACTCAAGTACATAGAAGCTCAAAGGGAACATCAAATTAAAGATAGAAACTCAAATCCATTATCATAATTCAGGAGCACTCATTCTCTCCCATCACCCATAACTCGCCTACTATCGATAATACTTCTATCAAGACTGGAAAGCTGAATTACTCAAAGAGCTTAGAAATAAAGATCATTAGAATGATTCAATCAAGAAATCTTATGTGAGAACATTCATAGATTACAATCCCTCTCATCTATCAAGACTTATTTTGAGTTCACAGAACTATACATAGTGTAAAACTCAGGTCATATCTCCTTCAACATAGGACTAGAAACTCTTGGATGTAAGATAAAGATTAATGAATGAATTTATTGCTTCTTATACTCGAAACTCAGCATGAACGAGAATCAACATGATATGCATGAGACTAGGTCACATGTACGACAATCATACACCAGAAGGGAATAGAGTATCACCTCAACTAAAGGGTAAAGATCGTAAGAGATGGAAAAGAGTTGATATCTCATCTTGATTAGCCTATCACTATCGAAGACTCTTGATTTACTTTGGTTACCACTTCGTCATCTCCACCTTGGCTCTCAAGGTCCTCTATCTAAATTTGGGAATCAATTTTCTCCACTAGGTTATAAGCATATACCTTTACTGGGTCAAAGAATCACTACCCATAAGAATATTGTAAACCTTTCAGTTATGCTATACTTGCATACATACAACTAGCCACTCAGACTTTTTTCAACGATCACTCTTAGCTCCTTCCCATCTCTATGGAAAAATCTCTTTATATTTGCTATTCCTATGGTGTACACAACCACTTCCCATAACTCTTGCAATCTAACCTCCTCTTTTTTGCCTGCACACTCTCAACCTGTGTGCTCTCATAAACTCATTGGTTCAAGACAGACTATTATGGAAAAACTCATCATCACCTATTCATACACCCAAATCAACTTAGTTGCTCGGGATGACAAAGAATGCTTACATCAGCCTACTCCACATTGACAACTTAAATATATTATATAGATTCTTATAGTAGTCATGGCTTAGAGTTTCACACATCTTTACATAATCATGGGTATACATGTCAAGTCTCTTCTTATCTATTGAGCTATCCTTATTTCACTCGTCTTACCTAAGGGCCACTTGTACTCTACCCATAGCATCATCTTCCTTACAACTCAACACCACTCACCTATTCAGTCATATCTCCTTATCTGACTAAGGTTCACAACTTAATAAAATCTCATGAACTCTCACTTAAAATTCATTAGCCTAGTACCACTTCAAAGGTACTCTGTTCCCCCTTATTCAACATCTATGTTTCCCCCTCAATAGTATGAATACTATAACACATCAATATAAACTTCCTTCTAGTTTGAGCATACTCTATCACATCCCGACTCTCTCTCTCTCTCTTTCTCTGTACCTCATCATAACAACCATAGGGTACTCATCACTTTTTCATCAAACTTATGGCAATTGACTCGTCATCTCATTACTTATCTAATAGGTATATCTCTAATTACAAGCCCCAGTCAACTATCACTCTCACTATCTCGTCCTTTTCTTTCTATGGTCATCATTCTAGTTCTGGAATAATAGCTCTACTCAGGGTGGTATAAGACCTCACATCTTACTCTTATGTGATAACATTAAACTCTTTAGAGACATAAGTTTCTCTCTCTCATAGGTAACATCGAGTGATAGTTTTGAGAAAGAGGGTTTGGGTATATCTAGAGCTAACATAAGTGCACGGTTCATATGAGTAATGATACACTCCTTCTAGTCCATCAACTTAACACACTAGTTGACTTGAGATATTTTTGAGAAAGAGGGTTTGGGTATATCTAGAGCTAACACAAGTGCAAGGTTCATATGAGTAATGGTACACTCCTTCTAGTCCATCAACTTAACACACTAGTTGACTTCTCTCAAGCTTGGTACAGTCTCTCTACCATTCTGATCACTTATCGAATCTCATCTGTAAGAATTTGAACATCACTATCTCTATCACCTTGTAGATAAGGCATAATCGAAAGGTTTAGAACATCGCACAAATCATCATAGATTTCTTAGGAAATAGCTCTATCGAGCAATTTAGAATATGAAAGAAGTGAGAAATTCTTAATGTCCTATAGCCTCCAACTTATAAATGTGGTCAACAACACACTCATAAACAAGAATCTACTAGACACAACTTCATAGACTCCCTAGGATACTTAAATATGTGCTCTGATACCAATTTTGTCACACTCCGGGAAGGGACCCAAGATGTGGCCTGCATTTGGAGACTACTGCTAGTCCCCAAGCAAACCGCCTAGTCTCATCACATTCATTAATTCATTCATACATTTTCCAAATTAACAGAATATATATGGAACTAAATGGGCATATCTCATCATCTACTCTTAAATAATAATAAAATGAAAGGTTAGTAGAAAGAAATTAGCTAACAAGTCTCAATATCGATATCCAACTGTAGTCTATGAAGCCTCTTTCACTATTAGGTGGTGTCAATGACAGACCCATGACTACCTCAATCAAAAATAAATATTAAGCAAATTCTTGTCTAAAGCAAGATAAAAATAGGTGATGAACCCTCTGAAGTAGGGGAGGCTCACCAAGTTGTTGAAAGTCTCAAGATCCTTAACGGTGCGCCTGCTGATGACCTTTGTCCTGTGTATCTACATCATAAAATGATGTAGTCTAAATAGGGAGGTAATTATGTGGAATGTAATAGTTGAATGAAACCGAAATAGGTAGAATAATATAGAAATAATAATCAAAATCAAAGATGTAACAACCAACATGTCAAATGTCTATCTAAAGCATGAATAAAGAGTAGACAAGTCACCCCACAACCAAATCAACTCATCAATCAAATCAAACTCATCTTAGCAGGACTCATCTCAACTCAGATTACTCAGTTTGGGAACTTTCTAGGTGTTTCTCTTATCCGACAACAATCACTTATGAGCCAGTGATTGTACGACAATCACGCTGATATGGCCAAATTGAAACTACATGGACAAGTCCAAATGGAGACAGTAGATCATATGTCCTCTATTTATTTCAGGTATATCTAATAAGAGGAGACCTCATCATAAGATGATGATAGCGCTTATCTTTACCTATGCTTGGTTACGTAGTTTGACGAGTGCAAGTTGGACTAATCCTTACTCTTTCAGTGATCGATACTCCTCCCATGACTCAAAGCTGATAAAATAGTCTATCTAATCAAACTATTTCAATCAGCCTCCTGGAGGCATAATCTCTTAATGAGTCTCATGAAAACTCTAATCATCTCATCAATCAACACCTCAATCAATAGCTCAAGGATTAGAATAATTATTATGGAACAATCGAATAGACAAATCATTAGGGTTCATTTATGGAGACTCAAAGGACTATTAAGTTCTATCAACTCATCATCATTTTCACATCACAGTCACAATCTCTATCAACATTCTCAATCAAGGCTGTAAACTCGATTCCTATCTTTATTCGTGCAATCTTTAAGAAAATAATAAGTAGGATTTATGCAATAATTCATGCAAAACATTCAATTCAAGAAAACAAGTCTATAATCATCAACATACGAAAATACATGCAGTAAATATGATTTCTCAAGAAAATAATCAAGAATCATATATGTAGACTCAAAATCCTTCAATTCTCATCTAAGTCCATCTATGGAACACATGGGAGAACAATATCATGCTTTTAGTTTAGCCTTACATATCTGGATGAAGATTGTATTAATCTTCTTCAAGAATTGGACTTAAATTTTCAGTCTCCCAAGCTTTCTCATCTCTTCTCTCAAAGTTTTCTTGCGTAAGAACTTAATAAAATATGGATTTTAGAAACCCATTAATTGATATAAAATGAATTTAAAAATACGTTAATAAGACTTAGGATAGGGTAGGGAATGACCAAAAGGTCCTTTCTGAAGTAAAAGAATTTTTTTTAAAAATTTGTACACTGGTCCGCAATGCGCTAGGGGCATGAACCAGTGTATTTTGTGAACTTTTTAAAATTTTAATTCTCATCAAAAAAATAACAGAAAAAGTTAAGTGTATCTCCGCACCCTCTCAGCATCGCACCAGGGACGCGGATCGGCACTGTTTTGGGTGAAATTAGTGAGAATTATTTTTCTGTCCAGTTGTTCTTAAATTGGGAGGTCTTTTTTCACTCGATTTTCTATGCTGATCGCAAATTCGATCTTAAATTTTTCATCAAAGCTTTGGAAGAGGCATTATGCGCATGATTACGTTCTAGGGATATTTTGATAATTTTATGAGGTGTTACCACATGTGGTATTAGAGCTACTCTTGTGTCAGCCTTATTGATGTGGGCTAGAGTTCAACTGAATTTAGGCAAATCCTGGTGAGGCGAGACAAACCTAAGTACTGAGTTTAGGCGAATCCCATGTGGTGGGGTGAACCTCAGCGAGGACACTGAGTCATTCATAGTGGGGGTATATGTAACAACCCATCTTGAGATGAGTTGTCCCACATCGGCAATACTTCACAGTGTTGGGCCAGGTCCCTACAGTTTCTTTGAAATGCTAAGTTCTAGTGTTGAAATATACATTTCAAACTATCAACGAATGTTGTGCAGTGGATGAGATTTCTCTTACCTTAATCAGAAGTCTCGGGTTTGAGTCTTGAATATGTAAAAAGTTCTTGATAGGGAGTTGAATCCCACCCTTTTTTATTAAACTAATTTCACGGAACAAGTTAAGTCAATTTAAAAATCTCATGGCAAGTAAACATTATTTTTCTAAAACATATTGATACATCTAAATAATTTCACGGAACAAGTTAAATCAATTTAAAAATCTCGTGGCAAGTAAAAATTATTTTTCTAAAAATATATGCATATCTCTAACGCAAAACATGAAAAATGAAAAAATAAATTGGGATGGAGGATAAGGTGGAGTGGAGTAGAATATTTCTTTATAAAACAAAACATTAAAAGACTTTGGAAGAGGAGCGGGGGTGGATATAGTGAGAGGAGTCGAGTAAGAAAAATGTCTTAGAACTTGTGATGAAGATATGGATAATATTTACTTATATTCTACCTTTTAATTTTACTTATGGGATTGCGTATATCTTTGTTGAAAAAGAAAAGTATTGATACTTTTTATTAAAAAAAAGATTATATCATCAATTTTATACTTCTTTAAAAATAAGTCATGTAATTAGTCCATAATAAGTACTACGAATTACAAAGTTTACTAATAAATTTTTGGGAACAAAAGGAAGATAGTTGCATGCCAAATATTTGTGGATAGCGATGATAATTGAATCAAATTTAGACGTGTCATAATGGGTCAACATCTAATCTAATGTAAATTAGCTTGGATTATAATGGATTCGGTAATAGTTATAGAATGGCTCAATACAAAATTCAATTCAATCCAATTTTTACTAATTTTTATCTTTTTTTATTTATTTTATAATATTTTAGTTCCTAAAAAAATATTTTTTCTTTATTATAGCTATATATAATATATCATATTGGAAAAAAAATTTAAAAATATTTTGAGAATTTTTTTTGAGTCAATTTGAACTTGATTTGTCACCCCTATTTGTCGATAATATGTAGGTCGTTTCTAGATTTGAATGTGTATTTATTATATTGAGAAGAATCAATATTTTGTACATTATACATAAAATAGTAATAATTGTGATACACTATTATGATTTTCTTAATTGGTTATTCATGCATATATATATATATTGGCCCCAACATGTATGGTTCTGAAAAATTAAATAAACTTTTCTCTTTTGTAGTTTGATCATCACATATCAATAGTCCTGTTATATAATAAAAAGGGATAAGATATAATAATATTGTCAGATTATTTTTTTAATATATAAAAGTTCTTGAAGTTCAAATGCCGTGAGAAATATGTAATTATAATTTCTCTATTGGTCAATTGACGATGCTCCCTAAGAGAATTTCAGATCAAGGAGAGGAAGTTAGCAAATAAAAAATTGTTATAAGTCCTATTATAAAGTTATACTCAACAGTCATAAGATGACATTCATTTTCTGAAAATGGCTAATAGATTTCAGTGATATTTTGATTTGGTATTTGTGTAGTCCATACTATAAACGAATATCCTCAGAGAAGAGATTACAAATTCATTGCGTGATGAAAATCAAAATTACTCTTTGAATTTTTCATTTGTGATAATTGAAATGTATTCAAAAATTCAAAATGATAAAATTCTAAAGCTTTTCAAAATAGAAGAATTCACAAATCATTGTGGCTTACTATCTCAAAGATCAATATTTCTTGGTAGGTTTTTGTTATTCTGAAATTGCATTTTTCTCATCTATATATAGAAAGATGTTTCTAGAACTGTTTATTTTTCTTGATATCTTTCTTGATGGATTTTTTTTTTATAGTATGAAATTATATTTTCATTCTTATCTTGACCAAACAGAAAAAATAATATTAAGCTAACTTGAAAAATAAAATAAGTAATCTACTATAATTAATTAAAATTTTGATTAATTAATTTCAATGTAAAATAATATTAGAATGTAAATATACATAAATTGGACTAAAAATATTATTTTTGGTTTTTTATTACAAAAATTTCACTTGACAACAAGTCAAACTTAATATTTAAATTAGTATATTTTAAATCAAATAAAGTACAAATTTGATTACATATTTAAATAAAGAACTACTCCTATATAATTTAGTAAATATTTATAATTTACTTTATATTCAAATATGTCATCCATCATTTTATTTATAAGGTTGCCAATTATATTTTAAAATAATAAATTTTTATATTGAAGTAGTTCTTTTTAATAAATATAATTAAGAGAAAAAAATATTAAGAATTAAATTAAAATAATTGAAAAGCAGAATAATTAGTTTAGATATCATATTAATTTATAAAAGAAAGAAAGTGAAGTAATAACAAAATGAATTAATGGTTAACTAAGATTACTCATAATAAAGATGTGTATTTAATAAAGCGTGTCAAGTTTAATGGAACTTTTAACTATTAACTCATAACAAAATAAATCAATTGGATTCTTAAAGTTATTCTTTTTAAAAATAACAAACAAAAGAATTTCATAATATTTTTAAAGAAATAATTGAACCCATATCTTAAGAAGTACATTTGATTTTTTAAAAAATTTATATATCTATTAATATTTTCTAGATCTTGGATACTTTTATGAAAATTTCATACACTCTTGGCGTAATGTAACAATTACTTTAAGCTTTTTTTTTTAATCAATTTTACAAGATGTCTTTAATTATCTTAGTTATGGTTGTTCTGTGTAATAAATATAATTTAAAAAAGAATTAAAAACTTTTTGAAAAAGATTAATATATGAAATTTGTTTTAGATGATTAATCACGTAGATTGAATTTAGAGGACAAGTGTAATGCTAAAATAGAATACTAGGTAATTTGCTAGCGCTTCGCGCGATTTTGAATTCATTGAAATAATTTAAGCTTCGTGCTAATAATGGTTCAACATAAATTTCACATTATTAAAAACTCTAAATTTTTGGTTTTAACTTTGCCTACTCAATAGGCTTCGCTAGGCACCATCGAGGTCCTTATTCAGGTCGTGACAACATTGAAAATGGATATGAAAAAAAGGAATGACAAAGTCTTACAAGTGATAACTATATACATTTCAACTGCCTGATTCTAAGAATATCACTATGAAAATTTTAAATGCCATACATTGATTTACAAAACTCTCAAATAAACATTAGTATCATTAATATACTAAGACTCGAAGACACAACGAAGCGGATGGTCTTGAATTTAACATAGAAGTGGTTGACTATAAAGTATAAAGAGGCATTTTTTATTGTCCTCCTTTGTAGTTTTCTTTGCTCTATGCAATAGCATATATAGTTGTTAGCAGTCCTCCGTTCATGAGAATTCTATTTGATTTTCTTCTAGTAACCTTCCTCGTTTTGCTTATCGTCGTTAATATTGTCCAAATTTTTTTTTGATGTCATAATCCTACACAACATTTGGTAAGTACTTGTGATCAAGTCCTCTATGTTGTTAACAATGAAGTAGTAATGCAAAGACTGGTCAAAATTAAAACATCAATAATAATAATAATGTAACAAAAGCACATAACAGGAAAGAGACAATAACTAAAGAATGAGTACTCTAATGAGTAGGGAAATCGTCATTTTTTTAGCATAGAAAATATGAAATTTTTGTAACTTTTACTTAAAGCATGCATGAAGAAGCGTGATTTTTTTAACAGAAGCACATAATAGGAAAAAGAGGTGACTGTTAGAATATTAAAAAATATAGTATATATTTTTAGTTGAAACACACTTTCAAATCTTTTTTAAAAAAAAATTAAAATGACAAAAAATATAATTTGAATGAAAAAGTGCATATCTGCAATTTTGGATGAATTTTGTGGGCCATGAAGCAAAATTTCAAAAATCCAAGCAAAGAGATGTTGCAAAGGAAAGAAGACAGGAAGAAAGAGAATTATAGTTGATCTTTATAGTGGAATCAGTTGCGGCAGAATTTGTAAAGGGAAGTGGTGTTTTGCTTGTAGCAATGTTGTTTATTTGGATAAAACTTACCAGAAAATAACAAACATAGGTGAATAACAATTCTGTGTTGTGGTTATGCCATGTAGCGGTCTTAGCATCCTCTTTTTTTTTTTTTAATATATATATATATATACACACACATACACATACACACACACAAGGAAGGAATTCCACCGGACCAACAAAGATTGATTTTTGCTGGTAAGTAGCTTGAGGATGGCCGCACCTTGGCCGATTACAACATCCAGAAAGAATCAACTTTACATCTGGTGCTGAGGCTTCATAGTGTCATTGAGCCATCTTTGATGGCTTTACCTAGGAAATACTATCAGGAGAAGATGATATGCCACAAGTGCTATGCTCGGTTGCATCCTCGTGCTATCAGTTGTCGCAAGAAGAAGTGTGGACACAACAACCAGTTGAGGCCTAAAAAGAAGGTTAAGTAGATGCTTAATTCCTATTGCTGCAGACTTCTTGTTGCCTAGATTTTCTTACCAAAACTATCATACTCGAATTTATTGCTAGTAATTGATAATTTGTTATGATTTATTTTTAATCAACACAGTTATCTTTGTTGATGTGTAGTATAACTTGTCTCATTTCCAATTCTATATCTATTTTGAATTTCACTGAAAAAAATCTTTTAGGGCTCCAAATATAGTTAGCTATCATATCTAAACTGATTAAATTCACATAAAAGTATATGCCACTTGATTTTTGTTCTTGACCTTACTTTAAGATATCAAGTAAATGAAGCAATTAAGTCCTACTCTTGTTTGTCAAAAGATCAATGACATTTGACATTTTCTAAATCCTCCGCATAAGTAAATTTGAGTCCAACAATCCAACGACACCCAAATTTGTATGGCTAAAAGAACATAGATGATAGTAATAGATGTGAACACAAAATGAAATGACATTTTGGAGAAATTCACACAAGAAATGACTAAATATATGAGAAATGTACTTATTGATACTTTTATCCTCACTTTAATAAACACTAAAAGTCCATAAAATTAAATATTATGGAACATCTAAAGTAAAGATCGACCAGGGAACCTTGACATCTTAGACTTAAGATAGTAATAAACAATAATATGAAAAAATCTTCTTTGTCAAAAGAATCTGATAATTAGTTTAAGTGTTCATGAAAGAATTATAAAAATGGAGACAACATATTGACACAGAACATAGAACACTAAAAGGACTATACCATTGTCACGCAAATTCCAACTGAACCAAAACACTCACTAATACTAAGTTTGACTTTAAAAAACATATGAGAAATTCACATAGATAATGCTTCCAATGCGAATCAAATGCAAAATTTACTCCCACACGAGTAAAGAAAAACATAAATTGCTATCAAAAGGTAATAATGTTTACACTGTCAAATTTGATTTGAAAGAAAAAAATCAGACAAAAGAGCCTTGAGATAATACTTTTTTAGTCATTTTGAAGCCTAGTTGTCAATGTGTCTTTAGAGGGCATTTTTCCGAACACATCATGTGTCACAGCCCGACCCCGAGGCCGTGACTTATGCCGATTAGGCACTTAAACCAACATTCATCCGCAAAAACCTTAACTTAAAGTCTCAAAAAAATCTACCGAAAATTCGGCAGAGTTTCCTCTGTTTTTAGATCCTATCCTCACCTACAGCAGCTCCCAGAAAATATATACAGCACAAATATACATAAACATACATCTGAAGCGGGCCGACAAGGTCTCCGTTGTGGTCCTGCCGCCTAGTAATAAGACATACATAGAATAATGCGGTCCCGCCGCCTGATCGAGTATCAAAACATGTTGTAGACCCTGCGCTCAAGTATATCTCGCATACCCACTACCCACTAGTATCCACAGACCTCTATATAGAAAGGTTATAACATTTGACGGGACAGGACCCCGTCGGGCCCTCGAATACATCAAAGAGGCTACAACACAAGAAAC
>JAOTQJ010053022.1:0-14314 GCA_025642045.1 Solanum sejunctum
GGAGTAAAGTTCACAAGTTGTTTCATTTCATATGCATTTTATTATTTACGTAACGTACTCTTTTCATTGTCATGTTGCCCTATGTGATTATCCACATGTTACATGTTACATATACAGTCCTCCAGCTACAATATTATGGCCACCAGAAGAATCATCTCAAAGGTAATTGAAAGATACAGTATACAATTTTGATGGGTGGAGCCCGAGAGGGTTTAAAAAGAACCTAGCATAGGGATGATCCAAATACAATTTTGATGGGTAGAGCCCGAGGGTGTTCAAAAAGAACTTAGCATAGGGACGATCCCAATACAGTACTACGAGTGGAGCCCGAGGGGGTTCAGAAAGAACCTAGCATAGGGACAATCCTAATATAGTTTACCACTGATTAGTTGGTCATTTGATTACAGTTGTGCACAGATTTTATAGTACAGATTTTACAGTAATGGTAAAGTGATATAACGGACATAAAGTACATGATTCCACATCATAACTAAGGGTGGTTCCTGATCTTCCATAGATGCATGGTTTCATTTGACATGTTACTTTATATACAGTAAATACTGCCTTACATACTCACTACATTATCCCGTACTGACATCCCTTATGGGGGACCTGTATTTCATGTTGTAGGTACAAGTGCTACTAGATCTCCCTAGTAGGAGTACAGGATATTCAGCTACTATCATCAAGCTCCAGGTTGCTTCGTGGATTTGTACATGTCTAGAGCTTACATGTTTTTATTTCATAGTTTGTTGAGGCGGGGCCTGTCCCGACCTTTGTTAGATGTTTTTCTTTATTTAGAGGCTTTATAGACTATGTAAAGCACAATGAATTCATGTCTCGCACTTTAGACAATGTGGCCCCAACGGCCTAGTCATATGCATTTCCTTTTGGCTTGTTATCACTGTTTATCTGCTTAAAGGCATGTCAAACGTAGAAACCCCATTATAATATGTATAGAACACATATAGTGACAGGTTGGTTCTCTCGAGCCTTATCAACAGTTGGTGCTGGTCCACCCTACGGGACTTTGGGGCGTGACATCAACTTAGTCAATAATGCAGATAGGGAAGAAAATCCCTCAACAAATTTGGGGTAATAGCCTATAACACCAAGAAACTTCTTATATCAATCGGAGAGGTCAGTCTGGTCTAATTCTTTACCGCTTTAATCTTTTCGGTATCTACTAGAATACCATCACCGAAAATAATATGGCGTAGAAGAATCGTTGAATCAAGTTAAAAGTCATACATCGAGAACTTTATATACAACTCATGGTCTTTACGAGTATACAAAACTATTCTGAGGTGATTATCATGATCCTCTTCATCTCTAGAATATACCAGAATATAATTGATAAATACAATGATGAACATATCAAGATACCATTTGAATACTCGATTCATCAGGTCCGTGAAGGCTGCATATACATTAGTCAACCCAAAGGACATGACAAATAACTCAAAATATCTATATCTAGTCCTAAAGGTTGTCTTTCCGATATCATACTCCTTGACCTTTAACTAATGGTAGCCAGATCTGAGGTCTATCTTTGAGAAACAAGAGGCACCCTAAAGTTGGTCAAATAGATCATCTATCCTGGGGATAGGATATTTATTCTGTATTGTGACCTTGTTAAGTTGCTTATAATCCATGCACACTCTGAGAGCCATCTTTCTTTTGCACGAATGGGATAGGAACACCCCAAGGAGAAACACTTAGCCTAATAAAGCCCTTCTCTATCAAATCACTCAATTGCTCTTTCAACTCATTCAACTCAACGGGGGGCATCCTATAAGGTGCAATTGAGATAGGCTGAGTATCAGTAAGAACATCAATCCTAAATTCAATCTCCCTATTAGGAGGGTCTCCAGGAAGATCCTTAGGAAACTCATTTACAATCGAGACGGACTCTCGATTTGGAGGCTCAGCATCATCAGACTTAACTCACACGAGATGGTAGATAAAACCTTTAGAGATTATCTTTCCAACTCTAAGGTAAGAAATGAACTTGCCCTTAGGTGCAACAAAATTTTGCTTCCACTCTAGGACAAGTTCATTTAGAAATTAGAATTTAACAATTCAAATCCTACAATTAATGGAGCCATAACAAGCATGAAGCCAATCCATGCAAGAATCACATCAAAGTTAACTATCTTTAACTCTATCAAGTCAGCCAGTGTATCCCGGTGATAGATGGATACTACACAATCCCTATAGACCCTTTTAGCTAGGAAAGACTTATCAATAACAGTAGAAACAACAAAAGGTTCAAGCAAACACTCCAGAAAATTCCTAGATCTATTAGCCACATAGAGAGTCACAGAAGCTAGAGTGATACCTAGATCAATTAATGCATAACAATCAAAAGTAAAGACTCAAAGCATACTAGTGATAATATATAATGTAATTTCCTGATCTTGTTGATTACCCATCATATATAGATGGTTTGTTCCAATGCTTATACCCGCAGTGATACTCCTCTAATAACTACCGATTGGGAGTGCTGTGGAAGACTGTGCTTTGTTACTTCTATCACCTCTCCTTCTCATAGTACACTTATTCTAGAAGTGACCATCCTATCCATATTTATAACAAGCATTTATACCCTCACGACACACACCTAGGTGGAGTTTTCCATACTTGCAATAGGGTGGCTTTCCCCTCGAGAATTAAACCATACTAGCTTGGATTAAGAACCCTACGCCCTGAAATTCTGATGACCATAAGATTTCTTATCATACCTGTTATGCTGGACAGGTGCACTCACTGAGGATGGTGCATAACTAGAAGACCTCTTCTGGATATAGGACTTATCTCTCTTATTATGCTTATGCTGGCTAGGCTCATGCCCTACTGATTTAGCTTTCTTACTTGAATTATCTTCTCTGTCTTTCTTTTTATCCTCCTCAGTTTGTTGGGTATAAACTATAATTTTGGATATATACATACTTGGATCAGCACTGCTGTCTTGCACTCTCTCTTCTCATATCTACCCAATCCTGACACAAATTTCCTCATCCTCTCTCTCATATAATGGACCATCTCTGGGAATACCTAGATAGTTAAATGAACTTGAGACAGTACTCTTTGACAATAAATACCTCTTGATTTAGGTTCATAAACTCTTCAATATTTTCCTCCCTTAACTCTTGGGGAAAGAAGTGTTCGAGGAAAGCATTTTCAAACTCACTTCACTTAGCATGCTTAGCGTCCTCACCTCGACCATTTTCCCATTGGTCATACTAAAAGTTTGCCACATCTTTAAGTTGATAGTAGGTATCAACTCTGTTAACCTCAGACATGTCCATAGCTTTTAGGACCTTCCACATCTCATTAATGAAGTTTTGTGTTTCTTCCTCAACCTTTGACCTTGTGTACACTAGTGGGTTTATCCTAAAGAAATCTCTGAGCCTAGCTGTAGTAGTGGGCTCTAAGGAGCTAGAACTAGGATCCTGTGGACCTCAGCTATAGGCCACTAGCTGAGCGAACATAATAATGGCTCCCCTAAAGTATGCCTCTAATGTGGGGGTTGACTGAGCAATAGGCACCTCTGGAACCCCAGTAGTTCTGGCAACTTGACCCTAGCCTCTTGTCCTAATCTAAGTAGGGACCTCCAGTTGGGGATTCCCAGTGCTAGAGGCTAAGGTATCTCGTTGTGCAACAACATGCTTACGAGGTATGATCTACAAATGTGTAATGCATGAATTAGATAGATATTTTAATAGATTTAAACTCTATCGCACAAACTCAGAATACAGAAGAAGTGTAACCATTCCTAATGTCCTATAGCCTCCTGTTATAAAGTGTGGAGCATGACACACCCATAAACAAGACTCTACTAAACATGGCTTCATAGACTCCCTAGGACACTTGAACTTCGTGCTTTGATGCCAAGTTTGTCACAACCCAGGAGGATATGCTTGACGTGGCTAGTACTCAGAGACTATTGCTAGTCCCTAAACAAACCACTTGGACTCAGGATAGTCATTCAATCATTTAATTCTATAGAAGGTATTAGAATAAGGAAGACATAATAGTGGACAACTCAATTACTTCTAACTCAATGAATAGGGGCCATAGGCCAACAAGGTCAAATGTAACATCTATGACATTATAGTAGATTTAAGAAAACTCAATTCAAGGAAAAAAAGACATCAACATCAAGTCATCATCTTCTAGTCTATGAAGCCTCTATCTCTGCAGTTTAGAAAGGTACCATGACAAGCCATGACTACCACAACTCAAATGAAACCAACTCAAAGCATAAGAAATATAAAATGGTGTCCTCCGAATGAAGGGGAGACACACCAATCAGCAATAGGGAGAATAAACCTTCAACGGAGCACCTATTGAGGATCTTGAGTACCTGCCTTTGCATAATGAAAAGATGTAGGGCTAAAGGGACATCAGTACGTGAAATGTACAAGTATGTAAAATGACTAAATGAAACAGATATAGGCAGAATAATAAGGAATAACATCAACTCATAAAATACTCAATCAGAATGTTAAATGTTTATCTGAAGAAAGAATAAAGAGTAGACAAATGACTCATCAATACCAATATAAACTCATCCAATCAACTCAACTTGGAGTACTATCAGTGTGGGACTATCTGGGAGTTTTCCTAACTGACAACCATCACCTATGAGCTAGTGATAATACAATGAAATGATGTCATTGCCATATCCATCTAGTACTTTGTCGGGGTAAAGGACATCACATCAGTGGATCCACAATAAAAAATATTAAGTCCTCTTTTGGGAATAAGGAAATATCTTGTTTTATGGTTCAATCCTCTCCTACACTGGCCATGTAGTTATTGAGTTTAAGTTGTTATCTACACTTACTTAATTTGGTTTTCAATACTCCTCCCAAGACTCAACATGCTCATAAGACATCAATCATCTAGATTACCCATCTCACTAGTCTCATTGGACATTGTTAACTCAACTTAGTACATCGACCACCAACTCTTGGTTTAGAATCATTATCTTAGGACTAATTTCATGATCTTTAAGGCTCCAAGAACATCAATTTCATCATCATCATCAGCACTCTCATATCAGGATCACAGTCACAATCACATACATATTCATGTCGTCAAAGCTTTAGACTTATCTTCTAAGGTCATTCTTGTAATTTTTATGAAAATAACATGTAGGGTTTTCTAAAATGACTCATAAAAAGTATTTAAATAGTAAAAATTAGGTTTATAATGATCATCAATATATGAAAGTACATGAAATATATATAATTTATAAGAAAACATGCAAGCTACATACATGGAAACTCATTATACGCTCAATCTTTCTATTACCATCAATGGAGGCATATGGAAATAAAATTCCATATTTTAGTTTAGCTTTAACTACCTGGAATGAAGGACGACATTAATATTCTCTAGGATTTGACCCCAACCTCTAGAACCCTAGCTCTCTTCTCTTCTTCTGTCAAGAACTCTAACTCAAGTTTAGTGTAAGAGACTCTAGAATGGGTTTAGAAACCCTTTGTAGGCCAAAAAGTCCATATTTTATCGTGTTTGGGAGGGGTTAGAAAAAGTCTAAAATGCACCTCATGAAAAACTAAAAAAATATTCTTTTTCATGCCAAGTCCACATCATAGACTTAGTCTGTTGTAGGGGTTTTTTGCTAAATTTTTTTTGATCAAGTTTCCTAATCTTGTAAACAAATATAGGGATCATATCTAAGTGTTAATTCGTGACAAGTTCGTGATGCAGAACTGTCGCGCACTCTTACTGGAATGTGTTTTCACATCAAAAAGTTATCTTTTGATCTAGTCGCTCTAAAATAAACCAAGACCATTTTTTGACATAATATTTCCATGATAATCACATTTCCAGACTTAGATTTTCCAATGGAGTTTGAAAGACATTTATGCGTACATCTCTCATCCGGGGGTATTTTGATAATTTTATAGAGTATTACAATGGCAGTACAATTTCATATGTACATTGCATGTCACATACTTAGTATATTCCAAAAATATTAACATGTATTTTGCCTGCATGATTTAACCATGTAGGGAAAAATATTCCTCCACTAGCTCGAGGCTAGTTGTTAGCGTTCAAGACTAGCTTGTTATAGTGGTGAGCCCTTAGTTTAGGACTCTACCTAGTTCCCACTCTATTATCCATTTTTGTTTTAGACAATGTATTTATGGCCCTTTTAGGCTTTTAAAATCTATATTGACTATTTATGGATTTCTTTCTATTTGATGGAAACCGACTGTGCCTTTTTCGTCCCTTATGTATTATTGGTATGCTTATGGACCAGATGATGATTTTTATTTTCACTACTTTTTAATGTTGCTTCATTGCATAAAAATGGCCTATAGTCCCTTCCCCTTATGTTTTCCATAAAAGATTCAATTTAGTGCCTATGAATATTTAAGATGCTTAGATGACTTCGGTAACGTGCCTTTGGATGTCTTATTTTTTATGTGATGACTAGGTCCCTAGATCGGGCCATTACTAGAAAGTACGGACTTAAGAATTCCATCACTTTCCATCATCATGAATAACATCAAATAGCATCAACATATGGGATAGGGACTAAAGAATAAGTCTACATAAAATCTCAATGTCTCATCATAGGTACATAGCATAGTATATAACAACACCTTTAAGTATGAATAGGATGGAGCCAAGACATGTCCAAGGCTCATCCTCAAAATAGAAAGTAAAGTACTAGTGTCTCAACATAAGCAAGATTGAAATCAGATATTGTCCCCAAAATGGAGGACTCACCACATTAACAATAATCTTCAGGAATACAAGCTATCAACGTGGAGGAGGATGAATAGTAGCTTCGATCCCTACATGGTTAGATAATGTAGGTAAAATGTATGTGTTAGTACTTAGAATGTACTAATATGTAGGATGTAATGTAATAATAAATCATGAACTTCATAAATAAGATGCTTAATCATATACAACAGAATATAAGCTCAATATGACATATAAGACCAAGCGAGTTACCACTTGAAATTGAATGAACTCCTTTCATTGGGAAAAGGTTAATAAATACCTTCCATTGGGAAAAAGCCAATGAACTCCTTCTATTGGCAAAAGGTAAATTTACTTTCCAAGGCACAACTTCATAAACTTTGTTTACTTCACAATTGCACCTTTAATGAATATTATGGCTTACGTGGATCCACTAGCCTAGCTTAGTCTACAAGGTCTCCTATAGTGGAACATAATAAGGAGCCAAAGTGTGGGTTCTAGGGTTGCCTTACAAAATTCCACCATAGTGCCCCACTCCAAACTTAGTCATTCCCACATAATACATTTGAAAACATATGCATAATCATAATCATTTACAAACTTTAAAAGCATAGCTTTACCATCATACATAAAAAGCAGCTCATATTAACTTAGGATCCAATATGTAGGGCTTGCCCCTAACACAAAGGATCCATCTCTTGGTGAGAATTGTCTTTTCACCATCTTTAACATTCATAAGAGGTATTCAAAACATCACAACTTTAAGTTTAACTTTCATAAACTTGTAAATAAACCCTCATCCTTTGATGTCATACTCACTTTGATAACTTTGATATGATGATAGGGTGAATTTCATGCATATAAACTTTAAATCATGTAAAACGAGATGACTATGCATCTATGTATTGAACATCATCAATTTAAATCATTCTTAGATAACCTATAACAATCATGCATATCATTTTTCATACTTGGATATAGAATCATAAAATTCATCTCATAGGATCATCAATTTCATAATTATTCATGGTATCATAACTTTCATAAACTTTGGTGATCATAATCATTTCATAATGGAAAAACCTTGAAATCAATTTATGTAATAAATGAATAATTTCACCATAACTCATGTTTAATAGAAATAATAGAAAGTACCCATAAAGAATTAATCACTAAAACATGAAGAACTTGTAAAATAGTTTTATAGGACTTCATGCGTTGAACAATAATTTTTTGATATGTGTGATTTAAAAATCAAGGGTGACCATTTTCATAAACAATTTGCCTCCTAAAAAGAATCTGACGACAGATTTGTAAAATAATGCATGGACTCTCTCTAAGATTTTCCCTTTCAAGTTTCTTAGCATAAGTCATTAGACGAAATAAGTCTATATCTCCAATGAGCATGGTAGTACAACATGCTTCATAATTCAAGTCGGATACTCCCGACATAAACTTGTGTATTCCTGCCCTAGAATCGGCGACCAAGTGAGAAGCATAATTTGAGAGGTTGTTAAACTTAGGAGAATACTCTTAACACTCACAGAACCTTGCTTAAGATTCATAAATGTCATCATCTTTGCTCTCTTAGTTCAATAGGAAAGAAATGGTTGAGGAAGGAAACTTTGAGTACATCGCAAAGAGATAGGCTTTTCATTCTCTCTCTCTAACTTCCATTAACCAAACCAAATTTGAACAAGGCCCTTTAGTTGATAGGCCACAAGCTCCGCTTTCTCCTCCGTGCTTACCCCCATAATATCAAGAACTTTATGCACTTCATCAATGAATTTTTTGGGGTCTTCTGCCGCCTTTAAGCCATAGAACTCCAGAGGATTTATTCACATGAAATTCCTCACTCTAGAAGGGGGATAGGAGCATGAGAAGTTTGGACTCCTTGATTTCCTACCATGCGTACCAATAAAGTGACCATATCTTGGTACTCGACATAAGTGACCCCTTCTTCTTCTTAGGGAACTTGTGGGGTCGGAGGAGCCGGTTCGCCGTTAGGAGAGGGAGCTCTCTGTGTTATTTTTTGTGGTGGCATAATCTAAAAGATAAAAAGGCCATCCATGAGAGAGAGGAAACCTTAATTCAAATCTAAAGCACAATCGAGATTTATGAAGAAGTGAATCATTTCCTAAAATGCCTTATAGCCTCATTTTCATAGTTGTGGTGTGCTTTACAACTACAAAAAAAATTCTACTTCATGTGGTGTGTTGGATTTTCAAGGACCATTTACATACCTAGTTCTCTGATATCAAGCTTGTCACGTCCCAAGCCTAGGGTCTAGGCATAATACGGTGCATAGAAAACTCGAAGGGACCCCAAACAAACCTCTTAAGCAAACATAGCACATCCTTGGTTGCAGAAGCATAATTAAATAACAAACACATGATTCTAAGGGCAGTGTGACTTTGGACTCAAGCTATGGGGATGTTGTAACACCCCTCAACGTAGCTCAAAAAAAACATATGATGTATTTTATTAATATCTTAAAATTCATACATTATTTTACAAATTAGACTTCATATTCTTGTTCAGAGAAAATCATGTGGAAAAATAGTCACCCACAAAGTATAGGTTGCCTATGCCAAAATAATTTTTTGATGAAATCGTGTAAACTAAAAGGGTTCTAGACAAGTTCGCATCGAGGACTTGCCGCTTCCTAGGTCAAAAAATCTTAAATTTTCTATGTTTCAACTGACAGCATTTGGGTAATAACCTAATTCCTATATAGATGAGAATTTTGCAATTTGTTTTATGCTCTTCGAGGGAGGCAAGTTGTGGATGTGAAATGCCCCAAAAATGTGCTTCAGAAATATCCATAATTATAATTTTCATATATCTCAAAATTCATGAATGATATAAAAAATTCAACTTCATATTAATGGGAATAACCCAAATTTTAGAGGACCTATAGTAACAAATTTGCTAATTTTCAAATTACACTGTGCATCCGTGCCCAGGCGGCGATGCATACTGGGCACGGATTAGTGTTAAATTGTCCTTTGCGATGGGTCTGCATCACAGACTAGATGCAAACTAGTGTTAATTTTTCCTTAATTTTCCTATGTCAGCTAAGAGCATTGGGGTCATAGCCCCATGCCTACTTATGTGTAAAAACACCCCTAATTAGCTATTTCTCAACTCTATATCACTCAAAACCCTCAGAAAAACCTTTCTAAGACTTAAATAAATATCTTATTCAAATTTCAAGTATTTCAAGCTTAACTTTGGAACTCAAGGATTCTCTTCAAGCTCTAGGTTCTCTTAAAACTCATCTCAAGAAAATCCAAGTTTGAGGTATGTGGGTTTCATCCGTTGTGTCCTTTCACCTATGGATCCCAATCTCCTTTTTTATGAAAATTGTATGTTTTCAAGTTGTATCATCTATGGATATCTTTTATTATGGATTATAAGTATAAATTATGTTTATGCTTTATGAAATGTTAATTTATTATGCATAACTATATATTTCAAGCTTATACCATGAATTGATTTTGGGCTATTGAGACTATGCATGTTTTAAGCTATGAAACTATGATCTATTATGAGTTTTGATGATGGATTTTAAGGTATCCTATATGAGGATTTTACTATATGTTGGCGGGTTGATTTACATTAAGTTTTCTCATTCTATTTCACTCTTGAATTGCATGATTTTGAACTAGTATTATGAATCCACCAAATATTTGATAAAAAGTCAAGTTAAGAATTCTTAAGTTATTGATGATCTATCTTATGATTTACAAGTCCTATATGATGACTAAGGACTTTCAAGAATGTATTGAATTCATGAAAAGTACCTATGATGTTACAAGTATCAAGTTAAGCCCTATTTTAAGATTTTTACATCTCGTGAGCCATTCATATTAAAGCAAGGTTCATGTATGAATATGATCTACTCTCATATTTCAATTTAGGGTCACTATTAGAGGTCAAGCATGTTTATAAGATACTCAAGTCATGTTCTTACAAGCTATTTATGTTATAATTGAAGTATGATTATTTCATGTATTCCGTGGGATTACACTTAGCACCGATGGATTGGATGCTGGCATGGACTATCTTCAAGGGTCCATACTCCTTGCCTCAAACTATGTGCCAATATAGGATTATACTTTACCCTTGCTATAATAGTGGATCCATTTAGTGCACTTTATCATGAAATACACCCCAAAATGGGATGAGTTCCCATAAGGGGATTACTTCTTTGAAATAGGATGGGCTCCCGTAAGGTAAAGTATGGTTTACCTTGGCAAGTAGACCACCTATTTATCGATGAGGGGTAATCATTGGAATTCTAAGTTGTAGCTCACTTGGTCTTACTTTTGTCGGTGAGGGTCTCTTCCAGCACATGTATTATGTCCTATGTAAGTTGAATGATTTATAAGCATATTTTACTTCAAGTATTGATCATGCATGTCATATTAAGATTTGACTTATATATTATTTATTATATGCAATTTGACTATATTGGCTTATGTCTTGTTGCATTACATCCTACATACATGATACATTTAAATGTACTAACGCATACTCATTGCCTACATGATATTACCATGTTGGGACTGGAGCACCATTTGATCATCATCTAAGTGTCTAGTATGATCCTTTGAAGCAAGCTTTGGTAAGTTCTCAAGTTTGAGAACACTATCTTTATTACTCTTGTTATTTTGAGACTTCTTCATGTTGAACACTTGTTGCTATCAGGGTGAGCCCAAAAAGTATCTTGGCCCCCGCTTTATTCTATGTTATAGGGGTTGTTGGACATTATGATGTACTTATGCTATGAGTTTGACTCTTGATGCTTTATGATTATCAAAGAGTTCCCTTAGTCATGCTTCCCTTATTTTATATCTCTTGTTGTTATTTTATTGGTGATCAAAGGTGTGTGATTGATATGCTATGAGGCTTGTTTGGGATCCCTACGGGTCCCCCATTCGCTGTGTCACGTCTAGGACCTAGGATTGGGTCCTAAAATGATGAGTTTCCTGATGTCATTATCAATATATTAAAGGTTTATCATTATAATGTGTATGCTTTGTTCAATCTGGGTGTCACTCTAACTTTCATTACTCCATTTGTTGCTAAAAGACTTCATATGTGTCCCATATTGTTATGTTAACCCTTTGAGGTGTCCACCCCCATTGGTGATCCAATATTGCTAGAAGAGTCTATAGGGATTCTCCCATGTCTAAATTGCATAAAGTCATGCTTTGTGATTTTGCTAAACTTGACAAGGTATATTTTGATATTATTCTTTGGATGTATTGGCTACATCATATCATACTTCCATTGATTGCTGAACTCACAAAGTTAAGTTCTAATTCCCTAATAAGCCCATACTTGAGTGGAAAGATCATAATTTGTTGGTTAGATGTACAATAATTTGTTATAATAAGGCTCAAAAGTTGATTTTTAAGGGTCACATTTATCATCTTATTAAAGTTAGGATATTAAGTCTACAGTCCCTCCTATTGAGTCAATTCTGCTGGTCAATGAGTTTCTTGATTTCATTCTCAATGAGCTTCCTGGTGTCCCTCCCAAAAGGGAGATAGACTTTGGTATAGACCCCTTCCCCGACACACAACCCATTTCCATTCCCCTTTATTGTATAGCCCCGAAAGAGTTAAAGAAATTAAAGGATCAATTAAGAGATTTATTGGAGAAGGGTTTTAAAAGGGTTACCAAGTTACCTTGGGGTGCACCGATATTGTTTGTAAGAAATAAAGATAACTCACTTAGGATGTGCATCAACTGTCCACAACTCAATAAGGTCACTATAAAGGACAAGTGTCCTTTGCCAAGGATTGATGAACTATTTGATCAACTGCAAGGGGCTAGTCATTTTTATAAGATTTATCTCTGATTTGGATACCATCATAAGAGGATGAGGGAGTGTGATATTCCCAAGATAGTTTTTTGGACAAGATATGGGCATTTTGAATTTGTAGTGATGTCATTTGGTTTAACTAATGCACCAGCAATATTTATGGAACTTATGAATAGAGTCTTTAAACCTTATCTTGATATGTTTGTTAATTGATATCACCCGAGTTACACCTTCTTTTAGAGGATAAAGCGGTCTTTGTCAAGATATAAAATCTAACCAAGGTTAGGGTCGAAACCAAGGGAATATGTATACTCAAAAGGAATGCATCAATAAGCAATTCAAGTAATCAACCAAATCAATTCCCCAAAGGGGGGTTTTGCAATATTCAACAAGAAAATAAACTAAACTAACTACAGGAGATAATCAATAATGGAGAGCAACTTGGATATTGTGTTTCCCATGATTCACAAACTCAATATCACCAAATAACCTAATTCATAACTAGAGTATACCATGCAGATGTTAATTTAAGTTCAGCAAACCCTTTGGTCCAGGTGAGAGGTGAATTTCACTATGTGACTTATCCCATCTCAATAGTGTGCAATACTAACCATTACCTACAGCCCTAGTCAACCTCCCCTTGGACTAGTTCAATTGATTAGATGAGAATACATCACCAAATCCTATTAATCAATCTCTTTTCCTATTCATTACCACCTGTATCAGAAAGGTAATACTAGTGCCACGCCCCAAAGTCCCGTAGGGCGGACCAACACCCATTGCCGATAAGGTCGGGAGAACTAACCTATAACTATATGTGTTCTGTACATATTATAAGGGGTTTCTACATTTGACATGCCTATAAGCAGATAAACAGTGATAATAAGCCAAAAGGAAATACATATGAGTAGGCCGTTAGGGCCACACTGTCTAAAGTGTGAGACATGACTTCACTATGCTTTACATAGTCTACAAAGCCTATAAATAAAGATAAACATCTAACAAGAGTCGGGACAGGCCCTGCCTCAACAAACTGTGCAATAAAAACATGTTAGCTCTAGACATGTACAAAGTCCCGAAGCAACCTGGAGCTTGATGACAGTAGCTAAATATCCTGTACTCCTACTGGAGAGATCTACTAGCACCTGTACCTGCAATATAAAATACAGTTCCCCTGTAAGGGACATCAGTACGGGATAATATATTGAGTATGTAAGGCAGGATATACTACATATAAAGTAACAACTCAAATGAAACCATGAATCTATGGAAGATCAGGGACCACCCTTAGTTATGCTGTGGAATAATGCACTTTATGTTCTTTATATCACTTTACCTTTATTGTAAAATCTATACACAGATATAATCAAATGACCAACTAATCAGTGGTAAATTGTATCAAATCGTCATTATGCTAGGTTCTTTCTGAACCACCTCTGGTTCCACCTGTAATACTGTATTGAGATCGTCCCTATGCTAGGTTCTTCTTGAACCTCATCAGGCTCCACCCATCAAAAATGTATACTGTATACTATATCTTCCAATTACCTTTGAGATGATTCTTTTGGTGGTCATAATATTGGAGTTATAGGACTGTATATATAATATCTGACATGTGGATAATCACACAGGACAACATGTCAATGAAAACAGTACGTTACGTAAATAATAAAATGCATATGAAATGAAACAACTTGTGAACTTTACTCCGTAACAAGAACTCATATA
>JAOTQJ010053043.1:0-14314 GCA_025642045.1 Solanum sejunctum
TTTATAAATATAATTTTTATTTATGAATATATTATAAGTTGAATTTATTTGTCTAGTACTTATGTTTATTCATATTTTGATTTCTCTTAAAATGCCCACTTACTACTAAATTCTATATTTTAAGTTAAACTTGTTTATTACTCACGTAGAAATTATATTTTATATATCAATTAAATTGTATTATTTCAATAACATTTTTTTTAGCTTTTAATAAACTTAAAATGGTAAGTTTTTTAAATCTAAAAATAAGATGAAAGTTTTATTTTTAAGGTAAATAAGATGGAAGTTTTATTTTAAACTAAAATAAGATGAAAATTTTCTTTTAAATTAAGTTAAATAAGATGAAAAATTTATTTAAAACTAAATAGGATAGAAATTCTATTTTTAAGGGGAATCTTAGTAGCTCAGTTGGTTAACTACCTGAACTCCTATCTTGTTGACGAAGGGTTTGATTCCCTATATTGTGATCTCCCTCCTCATTTTCCCTACCCCTACCCCCAATTTTTTTTTTTAAAAAAAATATTTTTAAGTTAAATAAGATAAAAGTGTAAGGGAAAAGACATAAATTCCCCCTCAAACTTGTTCTAAAAAGTCAGTTAAACACTTAAACTATAATGATGACCTATTACACACCTTACTATTTACAAATGAATTTATTTAACTCTTAGAAGTGTAACACCACTCTCACAGCATGTGGAGTATTACACTTGCTGCCACATTAGCGTCATGTTAGGAGTTATAATTTTTTATATTCTTTTTGTTTTCTTTTCTTTAATAATTAGTTTTTCTTTATTAACTTTATTTTATAGTAAATAATTTTTAAAATTCTATAATAATTTCACCTTCTTCACTAAAATTGTAAAGAAGGAACTTTCAGCAATGGCACCTAAGTAAAGCTCAAAATCCAAAGCTGATTTGTGGAAGGCGCCCAAGGAAAGCTCAAAATTCCAAGCTGATTTGTGGAGTTAAAGAATTTTTTCGTTTCAAAATGTACCATAAGAAGGTTGCTTCGGTTCTTTCCTTTATTGGTCGTGGAAACTGTAAGGACCCGAACTTTGTACGACCTCAATGGAGTATGGAAATTTGATTCCGGAAAAGTTTTAGACCAAAGTGACACTCGGTGGGAGCCCTCACAATCCGCGTGAGGTCACACGGCCCGTGTGGAGCCTTCACGGAGTGGCTCTTGGCCTTTGGAGGATGTTCGGCCCTTAAATATGGTGTTTTAAACTAAGGAACACCACACTTGGACATTCATAGTCCGTGTGACACTTCACAGACCGTGTGGTGGCCTTGGCTTGAAATCCCATAATTTTAGGACCAAGTGTGGTGACATGGCCGAGTTCACGACTCGTGTGGAGTGTTAGGGCCCGTGTGTCCAAGCGTAAGGCTTGTAGAGTGAAATTCATCTAATTATGGGGTCACCTTCTTATAATTTGATCGTGGAAATTTTCTAAGGAGTGGGGTACGGGCAGTGTCACGACTCGTATGACACTACACGGCCCATGTGGCCTCTTGTGAAGGTGACTTCATTGAAAAATTCTAAGTATGGGATCTTCAATCTCAAGTGAAGTTCACTTTCAAACCCTTAATTCAATTTTATTTATGTTGTTTAAGGCCATCATGGGTCTCCTACATCAAGCTAAGTCCAAACGAATTACATTGGCTAAGTTTTTCATAAGTACCAATAGAAAAGTCAAATTTAAATGGTCGTATCTCTTATCACAAAATGAACTAGGTGGCTCAAGACCTATAAAATTGAAGCTCTTTGAATTATCTTTCCAACGTATCCAGTTTCACCTTATTCCGAGTTTGAAGTAAAAAGTTATGCCCTTTTTCGTAGAATTTGTGTGGGCGAGATGGGGTGCCTTCACGGACCGTAAAGAGCTTCACAACCCGTGAAGCTAGCCATGAGAAGTTTTGGGTAAAATTTAAAGGGACATTTTATTTAGGTGTTTTTGATATTTTGACCTATCCTCAAGGCTTTTTAAGACCTTTAACACACACACACACTTACATTCCTAAACCTCTCCTACACTAATTCTAAACCTTCATTAAAGACTAACCCCCTAGTCTCTAGAATCAAACTCTCTCAAGCCTCCCTCTAAGAACTCTTGTGAATTGGGAACTTGGAAATCAAGGAAAGCTCATTTATTCTCCAAATTTCTCTTGAAACTCCTTCATTGGTCAAGGTATATGAGTTTTGATCCTTTGTTCCTTTCAATCAAGGAGACCCAAATCTTTTTAAAAAAAAATTCATGAATTTAAGCTTACTTTAAATATGGATTTTCATTGTTATGATTTATTTAATTCAATTGATGTATGGGTTGTACTTTATCTATGATTTTAAGTTACTTTAAGCCCTAATATGATGATTTGCATTCAGATTATGAAATTATGAAAGTGCATGCCCCCTTCAAAGCTTGATTTGTGCAGGGTAATCTACATTATGCCTTAAATGTGAATTTTACTCATGTTTTTACTTGAATTTCATTATGTATTATAGATTTAAGTTGAATCTATATAACCAGCTAATCTCACCTCATTCATGGCATATGCACTCATGAGCATTTGATTTTACAAAAATTATGAAGTGGGTTAAACCCAATTATGTTCATGTATATGATTTTGATAAGATTATAGTGATGACAAGAATGCGATCACATAAATTTTTATTGTTATTGGCTCTTTGAGAATATTCGGTGTTTGCACCATATTATATTAGGAATGAGTTATTCCTATGCATGAGATATACGATATTGAACAACGATTTGGCTTTTGAGCCTAAGTGTGCATTGAAATGAATTGCAATGACTTGCCTCTTTTGAAATTATGTATATGTATAAGTATTTTTATAGGATATTGACTTAGCACCGATGGATTGGGGGCGCCAGGGCTATCCCCAAGGGTCCTCTCCCTTTCCTTAAGCTATGTGCCAGCATAGGAATGGCAGCCATCTACGAAATGACTGGGTCGTAAGGGATGGTTATTCATTTATGATATGATATGATATGCTTTGATAAGTAAATCCTTCTTAAATGATCGGGTCGTAAGGTGTGATGTAGATTACCTTTGACAAGTAATCTTCTCTAACCGATAGGAGGTCAACATAGAACAAATTCATGTAATAGCTCGCATGGGTTTGATTTGCCAGTTAAGCTCTCATTCCCACTATATATAAGCATTATTGCATTTCATACATCATTGATTTCATGTCATATTATTATATACTCTTCTTTGGATATGTACTTCTATCAATATTATGTACCCTTGTCATCTAACATTGAATGGAGGTTTAATAAGTCATATACATTGCATGCCCGCATACTTAGTAAATTCAAACGTACTAACGCATACTTTTTCCTACGTGATCTAACCATGTGATTGGAGACTACTTTCATCCACCATTTGACGGCTAGATCGGATTTGTGAAAGTATTGTGGTGAGTCCTATCTTCCAAGGACAAGCCACTAGCTATCTACCTTAAGTTTCTTCCATTTTGATATTTACTTTGAGGATGAGAGCGAGACATATCTTGTCCCCATCCCATTTTTTGATTAGAGGTATTGTTGGACATCTTGTAGACTCTTGCCGGGTTTATATGCTATGTATTGCATTTCGAGCCCATGATTATGGTTATCCATTCGATATGGCTATTATGGATTGATTATGAGAATTATGATAAGTTTGTATATTTGATATGGAAATGTGGAAGATCCCAAGTCCCGTATTGCACCCTTTGATCACGCCCAAATTACACCACTCTATTGGAGGATAAGGCGATCATTGTCAAATATAAAACCTAACTAAGGTTAGGGTCGAAACCCACCAAGAATATGAAGACTCACAATAAATTCATTAATACACAATTCAAGTAATTAACAACTCAATTCCCCAAGGGGGGGAGGGGTTACAACATTTAACAAGAAATTAAACTAAACTAACTAAAGCAAGAGACAATCAATAATGGAGAGCAACTTGGGAATTGTGTTCCTCATGATTCAACAACTCAATATCCACTGATAACCCAATTCTCGACTAGAGTATAGCATATAGGATGGTAATTTAAGTTCACTAAGCCCTTTCGTCAAAGGTGAGAGACAAATTTCACTATGTGACTTAGCCCATCTCCATAGTGTGCAATACTAACCATTACTCATAGTCTCAGTTAACCTCCCCTTGGTTTAGTTCGGTTGATTAGACAAGAACACATCATCGAATCCTGTTAATAAATCTCTTTTCCTATTCATTATCACCTGGATCTAGAAGGTAACACTAGGCAAGTTCTAATGTTGGCCGCCACTAGAAAACATGCAAAACGAAGAGAATTGATTAATACATGTAAATACTCATTCGAAGAATTATAAATTATCCAGGTTTATTTGGTTAGATCTTCATAGTTCCCACAACCCCAAGTTGTGAATTTTGTTACTCGCACTATGGGTAGATGAAGAAATCATGAATTGAAAAAACATAACTAATCACTTACCCAATTGAGTTGAAGAACAAGCAAATCCAAAATATATTGAGAATCACAAGATTTGAAGGTACAATGAATCCACAAGTGTATTCTCCTCCAAAATTGAAGTCTCTAAGTACAAAACCCTAAATGTGTTTCTAACGGCATCCTCTACTGTCTTCTCTTGACTAATGACCTAAGAATTACTATTTATAGTATTTACAAATAAGTCCTAAAAGTTAGAAAAATTAGTCGGCGATTTTCTATGACGGGACTTTATGACTCGTAAACTAATTAACGCGTCATAATCGAGGTCTCGTATTCAACTCTTGAGATCTTGGACTTCACTACTACAGATCTACTTTACAAGTTGTAGACTGATTCACGACTTGTATTATTCTCTTGTAAACTTCATTTGCATAAACTAATCCTTCACTGGATCTCACTAGAATTCTTTACGAAACCACTCTATACGACTCGTAGAGTGATCTACCACACGTAAGGAAGTCTCGTGTGGCTAAACTTTAGAAATCAAACTTCAGTGGAAATCTTCATAGAACCTAGTCTACGACTTGGACAGAGTCTCATAAACCACCAAAAATCAAAAAAGTTGCAATTTGCTCCAAAATTATGCCAACCTACTTTCCTGCACAAACTAAGCACAAAAATACATAAAACCATAAATGCCGCATTGAGAAACACAAAATTCTAAGTTTTAAGCGTCAAATGTGTTGTATTTTGATAGCATATCAACACCCTCAACTTAAAACTTTTGCTTGTCCTCAAGCAACAACTCAATCTATATAGACAATATAGCAACACATAAACCTCAACCCAATGGCATACATCACATACAATTCAAACTCCAGTACCCACACCAACTTTCCAAAATAAGATCAGATAGCTATTTAGCAAACCAGAACATAATAGTACATTGGACAACACAAATATGACAAGCACGGGAATATCAACAGTTCACAATCACTGAACAAGTGAAATGCTAACAATGCAATGCAAGTCCCCTCACAGAAAGAAGTCTCATTTATGACACTTAATGATAATTTCAAATTTAGCTTTGGGACTGTGCAAACACACTCATTCTCACAAGATATGTTCATGCATAATGACTAATATTATAGGCTTGCCCATATACTCATGACTCAAATTTTCAACCAACTGGACTAGGATCACTTTAGGACTTCCTAGGCTTGTAACTTAGGTTCATGGGACTTTTGTATGGCATTTTGGAAAAATGGTGACTAAAAGTCATCATTGAACTACGTTTTTTATCATTTTCACCTTATCGACTCTAATATTTTTACCTTATTCTCCCTTTTTCCACATTCAAGCTTTTTCGAGTATTTTCTTCTCATTTTTCAGCTTTTGCCTCATTTTTACACTTCATTTTGCTTTTTACGCCCAATGTAAGGCATTTTTCTCTTTTTCTTGCATTTGGTACATAATTTTCTTCTTTTTCTCCTCATTCCCAACTCACCACCTTATTTTTGGGATTTTACGCCTACACCGGCCACCCTCAACCTAGATTTTTAGCCTGTATTGAAGTACACAATATCTATTCCCTAAATCACGGCCACTTTTGGTAGCCACCCTCAACTTAAGCTTTTTTCCTCAATCATGGTTCACAATGCTCAAGGACAGACAGGGCCAATTTCAAGGTTTTTCACCAGGAAAAGTTAAGCTAATTAGGTGTTTTTGAAAGAATTGGTACATGTAAGGCTCAAATATTTGGAACAGGGGATAAAACTTCATTTGGTTAGTCATTTTAGGCTAAAGTAGACTAATTAAAGAAAAAAGGTCTAAGATCCCTTCCTAATCCAGTTAATCTACAATCTAACTTAGAGTAATAGGGCAAGTTCTAAATTAACACAAAATACATGAATCTATCAAAATAAGCTCATACTCATATAGTATTGCAATACATTATCAATAAGAGACTCACAGATCATGCTTCATGTCTTAATTACCCTTATTTATCAGAATAACTATTGCTAAATACCCAAACATGCATGGTTGTTATTTTAACTACTAATCAAAAAACTTTGGTGGGTACCAATTTTTAAAACCAAACATAAAAACATATTATATGTCATAAGTATTAGTACTACATGCTACAAATATTATCTAAACATCCTAAACGTGTTGGTTGAACAAAAATTAAATATCCACGAGAAAAAAGAACACAGGCAAAAAAATCTCGGGATCAAAATTTGGGATAGTTAAGGACCATAAGCTACTCAGACTTCACCAAGGACTATAACTACTCATACCCCATCGAAAAAAATTAGGGATTATCCCCAGTGCACCAAATCATTCAAAAATAGAATAAGTAGGGGTCAATAAACATACCTCGACGTCTAAGAACCAGTTTGTGGCTGAGTCTGGCCATCCCCCTCCTGCGGAGTAGTCTTATCACTCCACTCTGTCTGGAGGGGCCAATACCCCTCCCCTGATCATGCTCACGAGCTAGCTTCTCCTCCTGCTCTTGCCTCAATGTCCTCAAAGCTAGCCCGAGATTGTCCTCCTCATCCTCGAAGCGCTTTCCACGTATATTCCTCTCAACAAGGTCCTCATCTGTGCAAGGGAGCTTCCCAAGGGAATTCTATGTATGCTTCATGGAGGCAAATGGATCAAATAGCAGCTCCGTAGGTATATTATCTAGTAGTGTCACAAGAGTCACACTTGAAGTTGTCATGTTAGCCCTAAGTTTCTCAATCTCCTTCTAGATGGCTGACAAATTTGAAAGTCGGGCCTCGGCTAACCTTTTCTGAACCTGGTACCTAAAGGTATCGATACGGGCATCCTCTCCAGAAACACGCTCCTAATAGTAGAGATGGTGAATGCTCGACACCGCTCCTTTGAGTCCACAACAGTCTGCCAGACCCATAACCTAAGCTATGGAATAAACTGAGACAACTGTGCCTCAGCACATGATAATCATTGTGCCATGGCCTGAATAGAGACAGCGGACATATAAACTATGCCCGGTGTAAAATTCTGTGATGTTGTGGCCTCTGGTGCAGGAGCAGCTATAGTAGGACCCCTATCAATATCAACTACCTCAGGCTGTTAGGGTCTTTAATCAGTAGTACCAGTAATAGTAATAGTGGTGGTAGTCATTGAACCCTCAGGTGGTGGCTCTGGGGTAAACATCTGTGTTGGTAGGGGGGGCTATGCTCGCTAGGTTGCCACTGGGTTCTTATTAGCCTTTATTAAGCTAGCCTCCAAAGTGTGATGTGCCTCAACCAACTGGGCCAACTGATGAACTATCTCCACTCGAGACTCTAAACAGAGTTTGTAGATCAAAATCGGTAATGGGATGGAGGTGGCCCTCTTGAGTGCTGACTCATAAATCTACTCCGGTATGTGTCAGGCCTAATCAATGTCATAGCTAGTAAAGATGTTGGCATCCAATACTGCCTGCTCCGGTGTCTAAGTATTATCTGCCATAGTAGGTCGTACGTGGGATCTAACAATCGCCCACCAAAATTTAGGGGGGAAACTCAATGAAGCCTTAACTATAGGCTCAGTGTGAGTGGTGACCCAAGCTAGCTCTAGACCCTGCTCCGCAATGTGACAGGCCACCAATCTGACAAGTGACGTCCGATGTATCAGATCCTTCATGAGCAATGAATTTTTGGCTTACCCCATCTTATATTTAAACTCAGTTGTTGATCTTGGGGCACGATACTCGGGACCAAAAAGTACACTATGAATCATCTCCTCTGAAATATTGACTCGCCGCCCTTTCACTCGAACCTCTGTCAATCTGGGCTATGAGATAGGCCTCTTCTCCTTGGGAAGATCTCGGTGAATTGTGGCTGCATATGATACATAAAACTCCCATACCAGAATCGAAGTGTATCATCCAAGCGCCTCCGTCAACCACTCAAGCCCAGATCGTATTATCATGTCCTTCAGACCTAGGATACAACTCAGTCTGTCATCAATAATCCTAGGCTCCTCATATATCAAATGGGTGGGTTTGCCCCGCTCCTTGGGTTACATACCCTCCAAAAATATGGCCTCCATCCCCTCGACACATCACTAGTGAGTAGCAGCATATGGTGTTGATAAAGAAGATGGTAAAATGGAGGACTCGGCATATCCTCTATCCTCGGAGCCATCCTCAGAATTAGACTTCTTTACTGATCGTGTCATTTGGGCCATGCTACTTCCAATCTTCTTACTACCTTTCTCATCAGACTAGGAAGGGCTATCAGTTTAAGCCTGAAGTTGCTTGGCTCTGGCTATAGCTCTCGTCTGTGGTTGAGGCCCCCCGAAGTCAGGCTGGGTATTGTATATCTCCACTGACCTACTCATCTATGTCTGCTTGCCACCCGAATGCTCCTCATCTGTGGGCTCATCTATGAGTTTCTTCCTAAAGGCCTCAATCTTCGAGCAATTTCCTTTGGGGGCCATAGTTTTTGAAAATTAAAATAATTCAACCATAATTAGCCCCAAGAATCAAGAAATAAAAAGTAAAAAAACTTCATTAAATCAGCTGCAGAAGGGTTCTATGAGAGACCCTTTACGAGTGAGCACTATGAGTCATAAAGTATTCTCGTAGATCAGTACTTAAGAAAAATAATGTTCACTGGAAATGTTTACGAGACCTAGGTACAACTCATAAAGTGTTTCACGAGTCATAAATTTAGGTTGTATACAATTCTAGAGAGTAATTGAAAACAGGGAAGGATATATGAGACCTACCTATGAGTCATAAAGTGATTACGACTCGTAGAAGGTCTCATCTGATGAATGCTCAGATTATCAAGTGTCTAGAATTTGCCATGAGGGGCAATTACGACTCATAGAGAAACCTACAAGTCATAAACGACTCTCATGAACAAGAAATTTTAGGTATTTGACCTATTTAAGTTCATCACACGGACCCCAATAACATATTCAAGCCTAAATTCTACCAGCATCGAATCAAACATATGCACACTTGCAAGTTTAACACAAAACAACTAAAACTCTACGACAATTTCACAAACATTCACCCCATCAAAAAAGGATCAAGCATAGAACAAACTAAGTTTCTGATAATTCCTATATAATTCACATCAAGTCATGCTTCTATGTAATCAAACACCATTTCACAATCACAAACTATTCAATATCAGTCATTCAAACATGATAGATGATCCCATAGGCATACAATTAACAATTTTAAGGCTAAAACACCTAATTTCAGACCTAACCAATCAATGTAATCGAGAACAACTCTAATTTCACATTCACCAAGAATTTTCATGCATAGACATTAAACCCATCATAATCATCCCACTAAATCAGTTACTAACAAGGTAAATCAATGATCAAAATTAAATAAAAAACATACCACAATTGAGGATTAGCTTGAAGAATAGAAAGAGAGAAAATGATTGAATGTGAAACCCTAGGTACCAAAAAACTCGCCCAAAAATAGGGTTTGATTCGCTGGAAATTGGTCAGAAAAGAGAGGGGAATGAAAAATTGGAAAAATTACGGTCAATTAGGATAAAAGTCGGGTCAAAATATTTTGACCCCCCTTTTATACCTTTACTGGGTCATAGTTAGAATCCCTGGGCTTGGGTCTACGAAAGCCCGATTAAGAGTCATAGGTCGATCTACGACTCGTAAGTCAAGGTTTCATAGAACCCTCAATACTTAGAAAAATATAAAATCTTACCTAAGTTCCATGAACCACATCCACAACTCGTAGTTTGATCTATGAGTGGTAAAGTTGGCTCATGGGTTGAGTGCACACTGTTCATACTGACTGAAAATCTCTACGAGATGGGATTAGGAGTCGTAAAGTGTAATACGACTCGTAAGTCCATTCATAGAAACTGTACCTGATTCATTCCTCAGCAAAATCTGTTGCCTTAGTCTTTTACCTACATACTCTTCATGAAATTCACTTGCACTTCATATACAACAAACCAAATGTGAAAAATAGCAATCAAAACACAATAAGACAACTTCCTAAGAATCCAAAAGTTGAAAATAAACTCAAAACTAAGCTAAAATATCAAAATCCTTGGGTTGCCTCCCAAGTAGTGTTTGATTTATTATCATGGCACGACTTAGACAAATTGACTACTAGACTTCACCAATTGACCAAACCTCACCTTTTAACTCATTAGGATGCTTCATAGATTAACGAATATCGAAGACTACTTCTTCATCATTCATCCTAAATCTGAGTTAATCGAAGTCCATATCCAGTAAAGCTCATCCCATGGCAAGAAATGGTCTCCCCAAGATAATAGGGACTTGAAAATCAACTTCATAATCAAGAATTACAAAATCTGCAGGGAATATAAGTTTGTCTACTTTTACCAACATATCATAGAGTATCCCCTCCAATTTCTTGACTGTTTTATCTGCCATTAACAATCGCATCATAGTTGGAGTAGGGGCGCCCAAACCAAGCTTTTTAAAAATCACAAGAGGCATCAAATTAATACTAGCACCCAAATTATAAAGTGCTCTTGCGAACTCAACATCTCCTATAGTGCCAGGTATAATGAAAGCACCTAGATCTTTATGCTTTTGAACCAATGACTTAGAAGTGATAGCTCTACAATGTTGAAGCTCGTAGAAAGCTCTTGACTCATAGTCCACTTCTTAGTAACCAAATCCTTTATATACTTTTCATAACCCGGTATTTTCTTCAAAGCTTCAATTAAAGGGATGTTGATGGATAGTTGCGTAAGCATAGAAAGAAAGTGTTTGAACTTGCCTTCCTCCTCTCTTTTTTGAGTCTTTGAGGGAAAGGAGGAGGAGGACTTGGTACAAGCTTATACTTTTGTGGCTTTTTAGCTACCTTACTCACCCTATCTTTGTCATAAACATCTCCTTTAACCACATCCTCATCTGCAACTATCTTCTCACGAACATCTCCTACCTCAATTGGTATAGGAGGATCAATGGTACTCTTTCCACCTCTAGTAGTAACCGCCATACATTGCCCTTCATTCTTTGGATTTTGAACTATGTTGCTAGGCAATGTATCCTTTTGACGCTGATTCAACTTAGTTGACACTTGACCAAATTGTTGCTCAAGCTGTTTAATAGCCACAGAATGAGACTCAATCTTTCGATTAATGCTTGAAATATTGGATTTCATGAAACCATCTCTTCCCACCAATCTACTTCAGGACCCTATTCCTCTTAAAATAAACACCTCGATTGTCTCTATAAGCTCCATCTTTACTATAGTTTTGACCTTAGTTTCCTTGACCTTGGCGCCAATAATTTTGATTGGACCCTTGGACATTGGCCTGAAAACCCTTGATATGATCATTTACAAAGCAAGCATCCTCCTCAAAATAAGACTCCTCATACATGGGCGCACGTGGAGGTTGGTGAACTACCACATTTACTCATTCTTGGTTCTTCTTGATCACCACATCCATGCTTGTGCGAAGTTAAGCAAGTTGTTGCATAATCTCCTCATTGATCTTGGCTTGCTTTGAACCAACATTAACAACACTTGAATTCCTTATAGAAGCTCTATCTTATTGTCCCCATGCACGATTCGTCTTGATCACTTAGTTGATCTAAAAACATGCCCCCCATAATGGTGTCGGCACAGGCTTGACTATTCTCATCAAGGACACGGTAGAAGATCTCTACCAAGGCATCATCAATTATCTTGTGGTCAGGGATACTCCTCAAACACTTAGTAAACTGCTCCTACGTAGTGCTAAGTGAATCACGAGGAAGTTGCTCAAAAATGTTGATCTGATCCTTTGATTTGAGATTGAAGTACCTCTCCAAAAGGGCCTTCTGCAATTCCGCCCAACTAGTGATTGGACTCTGAGGGGACTAAGATAACAATAAAGCAGCATTGCCTATAAGAGATAATAGGAAAACATGGAGTCCGACAGCATCCATAGACAGATTTTGTGTCCCCACTCTTAAAAACAAATGTCACATTGTGCAAGTGGATATGTGGATCCTCTGATGGTAGAACCATAAATAATCCATGGTTTTGCAGCATCTGAAGTAACCCACTAGAAACAATGAACTTTGTGTCAGCTGATAGTGATGGCAATATAATATCCCCGGTCACATCCATAGCCATATGGTTCAACATATATTGATTCCACTGGTAAGCATTTTCATTAAAGTCCCTAGGCTGTGGGATATTCTCAAAGTAAGTGGGTTGTCGTTCCGATCATCATCATTAACATTCTAATTCAAGGTTGCACTACTCGCAATGTTAGCATTTTCTTGGGCCATTCTTCTTGTAATTCTTTGGATCTCTGGATCAAGTGGATCTAAGGGAGTGCCTTGACTCCTATTGGGCATACACTACTAGTATACCTTGCAAAGAAACAAAAACAAAGGTAAAATACAAGGAAACTAAGGATTAACACTTGAATTACAATTACTAGTGAACTCAATCAAGTTTAGCCGTATTCCTGGGCAACGCCATAATCTTTGATCACGCCCAAGTTACACCTCTCTTTTGGAGGATAAAGTGATAATTGTCAAATGTAAAACCTAACCAAGATTAAGGTCGAATCCCACAGAGAATGCGGAGACTCCAACGAATTCACCAATACACAATTCAAATAATTAACGACTCAATTCCCCAAAGGGGTTGGGGGGGTTGCAATGTTCAACAAGAAATTAAACTAAACTAATTAAAGCAAAAAATAATCAATAATGGAGAGCAACTTGAGAATTGTGTTCCCCATGATTCACCAACTTAATATCCTCGGATAACCCAATTCTTGACTAGAATATAACATATAGGACGATAATTTAAGTTCATCAAGCCCTTTGGTCAAAGGTGAGAGGCGAATTTTACTATGTGAGTTGGCTCATCTCCATGGTGTGCAATACTAACCATTACACATAGTCTCAGTCAATTTTCCCTTGGTCTAGTTCGATTGGCTCATCTCCACTCGTTGAGCTGCTTCATAGTTTCATCTTCTTCGTTGGCATCATCCTGATGTACCGTTGGCCGCAACGACGACACCCATTACTTCACTGTAAGTAAATTTATTGTAAATATTTTTCAGATCTGAATATATATATACTTTTTCTTTTTCTATGTTCTTCTTGGAGGTTCCATAAAAGATAGGTATAATAGGAAAATAATTTTCTTCCTCTTTTCAATCAATCAAGATCGCCACTATTCGAGTTAAGCTCTGCAAGCAGGAGAGCACGAAGCAGTTTCATGACTCCAAAATCAAGTTCCTATTGGTGTTCAAGAAAGTCAGATCACCTACCAAGAAACTGAAGACAACAAAGAATGCTATAAGATCTAACTTGTTAGATGTATTTTTCAATTTTTTTAAAAATTGTATTATACTTGATACTATTTTGATTCTTCTTGCTGGGAGATTTAAGGGTAAAAATATTGTATTTTTTGTGTAACTTATTTTTAGGTTGCTTTTTGTTCTATTTTAGCTTAATGGAATGTGAAGAAGATGAAGATAGTTGAGTGTGAAGAAGATGAAATGCGGGGGAAGGAGTATAAGGGGTATTTTGATTTTCTTTTTTGTTTTACTTTAAAAATTCTTCTGAGGCGTCTATTTTAATTTCTTATTTTTTATTTTGCTATGGCAGTTTTAAGGGTTAGATAAATTTACTTTTAAATAGTATAGGTGTGTAATAGGTCCTCATGATAGTTTAAGTGTGTTATTGACTTTTCAGAACAAATTTGAGGGGGAATTTATGCTTTTTCCTAAAGTTTAATTTTAAAAACACATGGCATAATCAACAACATCAACCTGTGGGATATTACTGGGTATGTTTTTGTTGTTGTTGTTGTATAACATAAACATAAACATACATATATATATATATATATATATATATATGTGTGTGTGT
>JAOTQJ010053135.1:2941-14302 GCA_025642045.1 Solanum sejunctum
AGTTTCTGTCCAGAGAGGTGGTAGACTAGTAGCAGAGACGTGCCATTGTAGACCAGATAGTCAAAAGGATGCCTCATATGGTTCAGTCTCACGTATAGCAGGTTGTGGCATATCATAACGAAGCTCTTATGAGCCAAATCACCACTTTTTAGAGCCATGTCAATACTTTAGAGGGATACTTCCATGCCATTTTTTAGTTGTATATCCTGGGAAGAAATGAAGAATCTGGTTCAAATAGTGAATGACATGAAGGTCCAGATTGCACAGCTGACTACATAGTACCAGGCTACCGCACTAGCCTCACCTACAGAATCTTGGATAAGCCTTTTCAATGCTCTTGTGGTGCCTACTCTAGATCAAATATAGGGTTCTCCACCCCATCTAATCCACTTGCCCCACTTACTAATAAACCCTAGAAGAAGGATAATGGTAAGAGATGTAGCCACCAAAGTAGTTCTCAATTTGACCCATAGAAAGAAGAAGAGAGGCAGATGTGCAAGGCCATGAGGGCCCAGTACTGAGTAGCCACCGAACAGGAGGAAAGAGAGCGGTTAGCAATAGATAGAGCAAGGATAGGAGCCACCGGGAGCACCTTTGGACCTGGTGCTACATATGATAATAGTGACCCCTTAGGAGGGCTTAGTCCCGCCATCACAATTGACACCTAGGGCATCCCATGTATCATCTCTGCCTTTTCTATTCTTTTATTCTAATTGTGGTGTAGAGAGGACACTATACCATCTTTTTTGAAGGGGTGGGACATCTTGCTACTTGAGAGTTTTTCTTGCAATGTTTCTTTTCTCTAAAGTGTATTATCTAGTAGAACTTGTATGTTTAGGTTGTGATGTTTGGGTAGATGTAAGTGTTCATAGGAGTCTAGCATAGCCCTTGTGTTGATATTTGTTTAAAAATGCCCCACGTTGACAATGTTAAGGTTATATGTGTTTTTATCCCATCCTAACTAACTTGTATGAATTCTGGTAAGCATAGTGTGTGTATGGTTGGCATTCTGATGAATGAAGCGTGTCTATGTTGGTTAGTGCAAACTAGTGTAGAAGATATGTCATGTATGTGAGCTTGTTTGCATCATTCAGTTGACGCACGTGTAAGATAGAACTTGCCTGGTTAGTCCCATTGTTGTTGACAAGTTACTCAGCCTAAAATTGACCAACAGAATTAAATTGTCCCTCTTGAACCAAAAGTTGAGCCTAAATAGACTTTTCTTTGTAATCACCCAAATTCACTTCCCCAATCTATCTATTGATCTTTATTTTGGCCCTAGTCTCTCCAAGGACATTGTGAACCTCCACCTAGGTCAAAAGCCTAAGTTAGGGGTGGCTTGTGCTGGCCCTGGTTAATTAGAAAGATATTGTGAACTTTGACCCAGGTCAAAGGCTTGAGTTGAGGGTGACTATTGTAGAGAGAACAGAAAAATGAGTATGGAAAATAATATAGTGATATGAGGAGAAATAGAAATGGGTTGTGACCATGAGCAAAACTAATGAGCAAGAAAGAAAAGAATGAAAAAGAGTGAATGAGCATGAAATTCACCTCCCGCATTAAAGAAAGTTGGAAAAGCAGAGCTAATAGGAATTGGGGACCATAATGCAAATGGATGAGTCAAACTAAGTAGCTTGGAAAGGCCCATTAGTCACTTTAATCCCAAATATGCGTTACCCGAGCCCGAACCTACACCATAAGCTGCAAAAGTCCTAATGTGATCCTAAAAAGGTCATTTGAGAGTTGAGGTTGTGATAATAAGGGCATGCATATAATCGATGCTTGTGTGTCCACTGAAGGTCATTTGTGAGAGTGAGTGTCTACATTGTAGTCTCTGTTTTACATTCTTATATGATGATTTAGACTTCTTTGTAGCGATGGCACTATCTTTTGCACTAATTGGTTGCCAATCCAACTGGGTTGTCTTTATTCCTAATCATATGTGGACTGACCATGTATGCATGATGTTTGGCTTAATCTTTGTTGGTCTGTTTGGGATGTGAGCACATTCTTAAGCTTGTTATTAGGGCATATGTGTTGAAAATTGTAGGGTTATCCAAAGTTCTGAGTGAACAATTGCGTTTATACTTTGTTTAGTCGAGTCTTTATTGCTTAAGGACAAGCAATCATTCTAAGTTGAGGTTTTTGATGAGTCATAGAAATACGACTGAATGCTTTAGATGAAGGATTTTTGCACATTCCCAAGCAAAGTTGATATTTTGATGTGTGTTTTGTTATTTTTCAGGAAAAGTGATCGAGGCATGGATGAAGGGATGAATTATAGTAAAATAAACATAAAGAAGACAAAGTGTGGGTATACTAAGCCCTTCACGACTTGTGTGATACCATACTAAACATAGGAGGGCATGTGGAAGTGGTCTAGGTAACGACGGAGAAAATAAAACCAAGTGAAGAGTCACATAGACCATCATGGCTCGTGTGATAGTCCATGAGTCGTGAGGCCCATCGTGGCCTTACACTTACCGCAATGGATAGTTTGCGATGGCATGGCATGGAGCTAGCTAGAGGGAAATCTTCTAAGGCACGCCCCACGGCACAGTACACGGACTGTGGGGATTGACACCGCTCATACCACGTGCCGTTAAAGTGACATGAATGTGGTGACACCATTAAAAATGAGAAATCTCACGCAAATGGCGATAGAAGAGGGCTTGTCATGAGTCGTGTGACCTACCATGCTCCATGACTTGGGTTGTAATGATTGTTGAAAGTGGAAAAGATGAAAAGGAAAGGGAAATAGTCCATCTTACGGATCGTTGACCCTCACACAGACAGTGCCAAGGCACATGAGGAGTGATGCTGTGAAGGGAGAGTTTGAATACCAAGTATAGCCATACGAACCATTTTATGGTCCATCTGCCTTCACACGGGCCATGTAGTACCCTGTATCCATGCCGATGTGATTTTTCCTATTTTAAATAGGATTAGGTTTTCCTTGTATATAAATATTATTTTTATTTCATTTTTACAAAGTCTTGGATGGCTGGAGATAGAGAACACTATTTTTCTTGTAATTTCATTGAACTCTGTGGATTTCAATTGTCTTGTTCGAGATTGTAATCCATGGATTCACTAGTTCTTCAATAGTAAGTTCTTTATTATGAATTCATTATATCATTGTGGGTTATTTATCTTAGATATTCTAGGCTAAGCCTATAACTGGGGTTGTGGGAACCATGATAAATCAATAAGGTAGATGAATATGGGGTAAATCTTAGGATTAATTGGCGTATATATCGTAGTATTCTTCATTTTAATTTCTTCCTTAATGATTTGACGCATTAGGGTAAGTCTTTATTCATTACATGCCCGTAAGGGGTAGAGTGATTAGGAAAAGTCTTCTATGATAGAAATTCTGGGTTTTCAACCTAGTCTAAGTACTTGAGACCAAAAAGTGAGAGTATTTTGGGGTCAATAACAAGGGTTAGTAAGTATATGTTCTGATATTGAGAGGTGATGAATGAGATATATCTAAGAAGGACCTAAAGGTGAATTAGGTATTATATAACTTGTTAGATCTTGTATACGTGATCATGAATGAGTCTACCACATAGATTCGGCTATCGCATGAGATCTTATAGGGAACACAATCCTAGCTTTGCATTAATTAGTTAAAATTCAGAAGTCCTCGTACTTGTTTGTTATTTTACTTTAGTAGTTCAATTTACACAAACCAAATCCCGCCCCCCTGATTTACTTTATTCATTTTAGTTTCAGGAATAGACATTACATCTAAAAAGGGTGCTAATAGATTTATTCTTATGCATTCCCTGTGGGATCAACCTCAACTCTTGTTGAGTTCTATATTTAATCAACGACCGCTTTACTATTCCTCTTGGAGTGTAAATTTTGGCGTGTCAACTGTTACCCTATATGTAACCATCCCAATGTTCAAAATTACAACCAAAATATATAAACTAAACATTAGTCAAAAAATAAAAATAAAACTACAACTATAATTATTACATCAAAAATACCTTGGGTTACTTCCTAAGTAGCACCTAATTTATCGTCACGGCACGACTTGGACAACTTGGTTACTGAAACTTCACCTTGGGTTACTTCTTAAGTAGCACCTAATATTTAGAAGATAAAGTGGTCGTTGTCAAGATATAGAACCTAACTAAGGTTAGGGTCGATCCCATAGGGAATATGTAGACTCAAGAAAATTCACCAAATTTCAATCCGAGTAATTAACCAACTTAATTTCCCTTGAAGGGTGGTTTGAAACAATCAATGAGAAAGTAAAACTAACCAACTATTACAAGAGAAAAATCAATAATGGAGAGCAACTAGGGTATTGTTTTCCCCATGATTCCCCAACTTAGTATCACTCGATGACCTAATTCTTTTCTAGTATATAGCATACAGGATGGTAATTTAAGTTCACCAAGACCTTTGGTCAAAGGTGGGAGGTGAATTTTACTATATGACTAGGCCCATCTCCATAGTGTGTATTACTGACAATTACCTATTAGTCCCAGTACAAACTCCCTTTGCCCAAGTTTGGTTGATTATATGAGAAGACATCAATTGAATCCTATTAATTAATCTCTTTTCCTATTCATTACTACCTTAGTCCAGTCAATAACACTATGCGATTTCTAATGTTGGCCATCACTAGAAAACGTGCAAATCGAAGAGAATTAATTAATACATGCATATACACCTTCCAAGAATTGTGAATTATCAGGTTTTACTTTGTTAGTTTTTCATGGTTCCCACAACTCTATTTGTGGATTTAGCTACTCATGCTATGTGTACTTATAGAAATTATGAATTGAGAAAACATAGTTAAACACTTACACAATAGATTTATGAACAAGCAATCCAATGTCAATAAGAATCACAAGCTTTAAGATCCAAATTTAATCACAAGTGTTCTCAAAGACTCTCTTACAATTTTCTCTGTCAAAATATTGACTTCTTTGAGTACTAGGCGAAAACTTATCAAAACTAACTAGAACTTCTGAAAAATAACCTAAAATAGCTATTTATAATAATTAAAATTCCAATCTTAAGTGACTTAGGAGAACTGGTCGGCATGCCTCATGAAAGCTATTCATGACCCGTATTGATGTTTATGGCCCATAATTGAGGTCTCGTACATTATTACTGAAAAACTAGACTTTCTCTTTACGACATCCCCTTACAACGTGTAAAATGGTTTATGACTGGCAAAAGGGGTTTCGTCTGATAAATTTCAGAAAGTATTCATTCTCTGATCCTTAGGGCACAAAACAACTTCTATGACTCATAAACTAATCTACGGCTCGTCTGCATGTTCAAAGAATGAAATTCAGAAACTTGACCCCTCACTGTAATTCCTTATGAAACCTCTCTATAGCCCATAAAATGGTCTACCACCCATACAAGGTCTCATATAGTTGCAAATCTGCAACAACTTCTGTAACTTTCCCTAAAATCATGGCCAAATTGTAATCTTCCAAAAGATAAATACAAAAACATATAAAACCCACTAACATCAAATTGAGAACACACAAAATTCCAAGTTTTAAGCATCAAAAGTGTTGTATTTTGGCAGCACATCAATACTCTCAACTTAAAATTATTATTTGTCCTCAAGCAAAGGACTCAGTCTATATAGATAATATAATAACACACATACCTTAACTCAATGGCATAAATTATGTAAATCTCAAACTTAGATATCCAAACTAACTTTTCAAAAGAGGATTTGATAGCTATTCAGCAAACTAATACAAACTGGTGCATGTGGCAACACTACTATGACAAGCAAGGTACTATCAACAATCCACAATCACTGAACAAGTCTAGTGCTAATAGTGCAATGCAATTGCACCCACAGAAAGATGTCCTATACTTGACACTTGATGACGTTTTCATATTGACCTTGATACTATGCAAAAACACTCACTCTCAAGAAAGATATTTATTCATAATGACTAATACGATAGCTTGCCCCTATACACATAACTCAGACATTCAGCAAACTGGACTAGGATCACTTTAGGACTTTCTAGGCTTGTAATGTAGGCTCAGGCAGCTTTTCTGTGATATTTTGGAAAATAGTGACTAAAATCCCTCTTTGACACTGTGTTTTTCTACACTTTTGGCCTACCAACTTTGCTATTTTCACCTTATTCTCCCTTTTTCTTTTTTCAAGCATTTTTGGGTGATTTGTTGGTCATTATTCAGTTTTTTGGCTTGTTTTTACACTTTACCTTACTTTTCAACTTGCAACTAAGGCATCACTTCTTTGTTTCTTGCACCCATTACATGGTATTTCTTTTTCTCCATATTCCTAATGCACACCCTTTATTTGTTTCTGTTTAGCCCTTACACCAACTACCCTTAACTTAGGCTTTTGGCCTGTATTGAGGTGCACAATATCCATCCTCCAAATTAAGACCACTTTTAGAAGTCACCCTCAACTTAGGCTTTTTGCCTCAGTCAAGGTACAAAATGTTCAAGGAAAGACCAAGGCTAATTTAAGGATTTTACAACTAACAAGGCTAAGTTAATCAGGTGTTTTCAAAGGATAGGTACATTTAGGCTCAAACATTAGGAATAAGGGATATATCATCATTTTGGTTGGTCTTTTTGAGGCTAAAGTGGACTATTAAGAACCATGGCCTAAGATCCTTTCCTAATCCAATTAATCTATAATCTAACTTAGAGTAACCGAGAAATTTCTAAAATAGCTCAAAAAACATAAATTTAGTAAATTAGGCTCACACTTACACGTCATTGCATACATTAACGGCAAAAAACTCACAAATCATGGTTTTTTATCTCAATATACCATCATTTATCAGAATAGATATTGTCAGACACCAAAACATGCATGGTGCTATCTAACTACTTAATCAAGATTTTTGATGGGTATCATTTTTCAAACAGAACATAAAAACATGCTATATGGCACAAGTGTTGGTACTATGTGCTACAAATATTATGTGACATCTAAATGTGCTAGTTCAACAGCAATTAAATATGCACAAGGAAAAAGAACGCAGACAAGAAAACCTTGAGATCAAAAATTGGGGTAGTTATGGACCCAATCTACTCAGACTTCACTGAGTCCCATAACTACCCACACCTTATCGAAAAAGATGTGCATTATTCCCAATGCACAAAATTGAAACAACATAGAACATAAGGGGTCAAATATATACCTGCGCAGCTAAGCATCATCCTCCACCTTTGGTTACCTTCCAAGCAGCGCTTGATTCACTATTACATCACAACATAGATAGCTTGAGTACTCAGACTTCCTCAAGATCCCATTCTTCAACCGTCTTAATCTCTTCCACATTTCCAAGGTATGGCTTGACCCTTTGGCCATTTACTTTGAAAGTTCCTCCATTTTATCTCACCAATTCAATGGCCCTATGATCAAAGACACATGTTACTCGAAAGAGTCCTAACCATCTGGACTTGAGCTTTTCAGGGAATAACTTCAGTCTTGAATTGTAGAGAAGCACCAAGTCTCTTGATGCAAATTTTTGGTTCTTTATGCGGTAGTTATATTGCAGCTTTATTCTTTGTTTGTACAATGTTAAGCTCTCATATGCCTTTAATTGAAACTCATCAACCTCATTAAGTTGGCTCAGCCTAGAGTTTGTTGTATCAGTCTAATCCAGATTCAAATTCTTCAATGCCCACATCACTTTATGATCAAGTTCCACTGGCATGTGACATGCTTTTCCAAAGATAAATTGGTAGAGAGACATGCCTATAGGGGTCTTGAATGTTGTCTTCTATGCCTATAATGCCTCATCCAGCTTTCGTGACCAATCCGTTCGATTTACATTTACTGTCTTGGATAGGATCTATTTAATTTCCCTATTGGACACCTCCACATGCCTGCTTGTTTGAGGATGATAGGGCATCATCACTTGATATTTCACTCCATACTTCTTAAGAAGAGCTTTAAAAAATCTATTCTAGAAATGAGAACCTCCATCATTGATAATCGCCCGAGGGGTGCCAAACCTTGATAAGATATTCTTTTTCAGAAATATTGTGACACTTTTGCCCTCATTGTTGGGTAAAGCAAAGGCATCCATCCACTTTGATAATAGTCCACAACAACTAGGATGCACTTGTTTCCATGTAAGCTAACGAATGGTCCCATGAAATCTATTCCCCATACATCAAATAATTCAATCACCATAATAGGGTTTAGAGGGAGCGCATGCTTGCGGAAAACTCTACCTTCTCTTTCACACCTGTCACAAACTTTGGCATTATCATGGGCATCTTGGTGGATGGTGGGCCAGTAATACCTATATTGTAAGATCTTGTGTGCTATTCGAATTCCACTATGATACCATCCCACTAAAGTTGAGTGACATGCCTTAAGTATACATATCATTTTAACATCAAGAATGTAGTGGCGAACAATCCCATCAGCATATACACGGAACAAGTAAGGGTCATCCCAAAAGAACTTTATCACATCAGACATAAATTTCTGATGTTGATGTGTCTTCAGGTTGTGTGGCACAATATCACTCACCAAGTAGTTTGCATAATATGCAAACTAAGGTATCAAATCATGAGATATAGTCAAGACTCTCTCATCTGGAAAACAACCATCTATCTCCAATCCATCATCAAATTTTATCATTGCCCCATCGTTCAATCTTGAGAGGTGATCTGCAACCTGATTCTCTGTCACTTTTCTATCGATGACGTTGAAGTTGTACTCTTGCAAGAGAAGCACCTATCTGATCAACCTTGGCTTTGCATCCTTCTTAGCCATCAAATATTTAAGTGTTGAATGGTCGGCATGCACTATCATTTTGGCCCCTAACAGATATGACTTGAACTTTTTGAATGCAAAGATTACTGTGAGTAACGTTTGCTCGTTAATGGTGTAATTCTTCTGGGTTGTATTTAGGGCTTAGCTGGAATATTATATGGGATGTAGTATCTTTACCTTTCATTGTCCCAATACTATACCTAAAGTGACTGCACTTACATCACATATTATTTTAAAGGGCTTGGACCAGTCTGGTGCTATGATAATTGGCACTGCGATCAATCTCTTCTTCAACTCTTGAAAGGCTTTAAGTCACGTATCATCCAACACGAACTTAGCATCTTTCTCCAATAATTTGCATAATAGGTGTGCAATTTTAGAAAAGTCTATTATGAATCTCCGGTACAATCCTGCATACCCCAAGAAACTCCATACACCCTTTACTGAGATTGGTCGTGGGAATTTCTTAATCACCTCCCCTTTAGCTTTGTCAACCTCAATTACTTTGTCAGATGTCTTATGTCCCAGCACAATGCCCTTTTTCACCATGAAGTGATATTTTTCCCAATTGAGTACCAGATGACTCTCTACACATCTTTGCAAAACAACATGTAGGTATTTCAAGCAATCCTCTAATGAGTCTCCAACCACACTAAAGTCATCCATGAAGACTTCAATAGTGTCTTCCACCACATTTGAGAAGATGGACATTATGCATCTCTGGAATATTGTTGGGACATCACACAACCCGAATGGCATCCTCTTATATGCGAAGATATTATAGGGTCATGTAAATGTTATCTTATCTTAGTCATCTAGAGCAACGGTGATCTGATTATAGCCTGAATACCCGTCAAGAAAGAAGTACCATCCTTTTATAGCTAGTCGATCCAAAATTTAATCCAGGAATGACATAGGAAAGTGATCCTTCTCTGTCGAAACATTAATCTTCTTATAATCCATGCATACCCTCTATTTTATGGCATTAGATACCTAGTGATACCTCCTATTCACTATCAGCAATCGGGGTAGATTACTCCTGCATCTAGCCATTTGATGATCTGTTTTCGCACAACTTCTTGCATAGGAGGGTTGAGACACCTTTGGTACTTAATGCTTGGCTTATAGTCCTTGACCAACTAGATTTTGTGTGTACATACCCAAGAGGGATTCTAATGATGTCAACAATCATCCATTTAATGGCCTTCTTGAATTATTTGAGCATTATTACAAGGGTATCCGCTTGCTCATCATTTAAATCCGCAGCTACTATGACCGGCAAAATGTTGTTGGCTCCCAAAAATGTATACCTTAGATGTGGTAGATAGGCCTTCAATTCTAACACCAGTGGGTCTTCTATGGGGGGCTTTATGGATGGTGATTCCCAATTCTGTAAATCTAGCTCTAGCTTAGTTTGGTGCCTCAGACCATAAGACACCCCTAGAGTATTCATTGTCTGCTCATAGTCTAGGATACCATCACCATCGAAGTTCATCAACACTGTCTCCAATGTGCCAACACCTAATCTTACCTCAAGTGGTACTTTAGGCTCAACATCATCAATAATGTCAATAATAGAAACCACTCTTATATCATTGTCTTTCCTTTCTCACTGAAAAATTTTGAACACGACCTCATCTTTCCCAAATCTAAATGTGAGTTGGCCCTTCTCTATATCCAACAAGGTGCGTTCGGTGGCCAAGAAGGGCCTTTCCAAGATAATAGGAACTTCAAAATTGACTTCGCAATCAAGGATCACCAAGTATATAGGCAGTACCAAATTCTCAACATTTACCAACACTCATATAATATTCCCATAGGCATCTTCATCATGTGATCTGTCATCAATAACCGCATGCTAGTTGGAGTAAGGGCTCCCAATCCAAATTTATTGTAGATCGTAAGGGGCATCTGATTTATGTTGGCACGTAGATCATATAGTTCCATTGTAAACTCTACATCTCTAATGGTGTAGGGTATAGTGAAAGCACCTGGATCTTCTCTCTTCTAAACCAAGGACTTTATAGCAATAGCACTATAACATTGAAGCTCTTGGGAGAGCTCTTGACTCACAGTGTGCTTTTTGGTGATCAAGTCCTTCATGTACTTCGCATACCTTGGCATCTTCTACAATGCCTCTATGAAAGAGATGTTGACAGAGAGCTGCTTTAGCATGGAGAGTAAGTTCTTACATTTTCCTTCCTTATCCCTCTTTTAGATTATCTTAGGGAAGGGAGGAGGAGGCCTAGGAATGGGCTTAAACCTCTGTGGCACATTAGCAACTTCACTCACTCCATCTTTGCGGTGATCACCCCCTTCATCTGCATCCTTTACCGCAGCCATCTCTTCTCAAACATCTTCTATATCAATCGGCATAGGAATGGTTTAAACACTCGATTCATAAGATCCATAAACACTGCTGGAGCATTTGTTATGCCAAAGGACATAACTCTTAAATCATTGCCCATAGTGAGTTTTGAATGTTGTTTTGGAAATATCTTCTTCCGCACCCAAACCTGGTGATATCCTGACCGTAAGTCTATTTTTGAGAAGCACCTAGCTCCCTGCAACTGGTCAAACAGATCATC
>JAOTQJ010053155.1:0-14302 GCA_025642045.1 Solanum sejunctum
GTTCCCCCCCCCCCCCCCCCCCCCAAAAAAAAAAAAAGAAAAATCGCTACAAAAAACACATCCAAAAAGAAAATCATATGCAACATTAAAAAAAGATGGAGTTTGAGGCTTGTTTTCGCGGTTCGAGTTCATGGTTCCTATTGTATTCTACTCATTGTAATTATTCTCCACAAGAGGTAACACTTACTTTTCTTGTCCAATTTAATATGATTGCAACACACTAAAGTTGTCAAATTTCGCATGTGTTTGACCCATTAATATTTTTTTGACATTGCCATATGAATTATGTTCAAATTTTTCATGTCAACTTTTTATTTAGATATTTCATGTTAAAAAGTGTAAAACTATTAAATAGTGTATTTCATATTGAGTAAATTCAGTATCCAATTATGATGATGTGTGTAATTACGATTTAATAAACTCAAATGACAAAAAAATAATTAATCATATCAATTCTTTACATAAAATATTACTTTCGATTTGTAGGTTCTTATTTTTATTTTTATGACTAAAAAGAAAAGAAAAGCTTGTAGGTGCCTATGTAATTCCTAACATGTACTAATGTGGCATGTACAAAAATATTATGAAAATGTATGTTGTATTTTTGGTAAAATTTTATTTACTTTTTCTTTACGTAAAATAAGAATAAGAATAAAATTTGTATCTTTCTTTGCATTATATTTGAGTGATGATTCTTTCTGAATATTAAATTAACATTAATTTACAAAAAAATAACATTTTATTAATAATCATAAAAAAAAATTTATTCTCCATAAAGAATGTGGTTGCACATCTTTGTGGAGATGCTAATTTTTTCCTCAAGGATGCGGTGACGCACCACGACCAAATGAGTTTGACAATCAACTTCTTTTTTGATTCAGATTAAAATTTGGTCACAGAGAATTCTTAATATGTAGAGAAGGCAATCATGTCTCTAACATCTAGACGAAGGATGCAGTGGCATATCTATGTTGAGACTAATAAAATCAATAATTTTATATAAAAATGAGCAAATTAAGGTTCATAGACACAATATATCCTAAAAAATAATTAAGACAAGTATAAGTTGATAAAAGTGACCATGCTAGAACCACGAGACTCGAAGGGTGCCTAACACCTTTTCCTCGGTCAACAGAATTCCTTACCCGATTTTTATATTCGCAGATCAATAATAAAAGAGTCAACTTTCTTTTGATTAGGGATTTAAATAAAGTGATTTGAAACACCAAAACTCAATTCCAAGTGGCAACTCTGAATAAATAAAATAAAATCCCTTTTCAATAACGTCACTTTAACTGGGAAACCTTACAGAACTCACATGTCGGGAAAAAATAGGGGTGTGACAATATGTTATATGTTCTATTTGGAGCTTATGATTATGGTTATCTATTGGATGTGGTTATTATGGATTGATTATGAGAATTATGATAAGTATGTATGTTTTAATGTGGATATGTGGAAGATCCTAAGTCTTGTATTGCCCCCATAGAGTGAGTTATACTTACCTGCCCCTTAGTTCTTTTGTGCTATATGAATCCACGTTCATCCCTATTCCCTATGACATCTCCATAGCGTGAATCCTACTCTTCCATCCCTTAGAATTATGTGTTTACTATTTATATATACGTTTCCGAACCAATGATGTGAATATGGATACTTGAGGCTTGTTTGGAGACTCTCGGGTCCCATTTTCCATGTCACTCCTAGACCGTAGGTCCGGATTGTGATATTTTCTCTCGAGGGGGGGGGGGGGGTATTGTAAAATGCAGTAATTAAACCTAAACTAGAATCAAGTTATCAAGAGGAAGTGTTGTGAAATCAATGTGTATAGTAACTAGGGTATTATGTTCCCCATGATTTCCTAACTCCATATAGCCAGATAGTCATAACCTTTTCTAGTGTGTAGCATATAGAACTAGTAAGTTATGTTTACCTAACCCTTCGGTCTAAGCGAGAGAAAAATTCCATGCCATGATTTGATCCATCTCCAAAGTGTTGCATTACTAACCCTTACCTTTTGTTCCAATACAACCATCCCTTGATCCGATTAGGTTGATAATTATAATGAATTCTGTTAATTATCCTATATCCTATTCATTACCCCCTTATCCAATAAGTAGGGATTATGAGAGTTCTAACGTTGGCCACCATTAAAAAGCATTCTAAAAAAGGGATAATTAATGCATGTATGCACACTTTCCAAGAATTATAGATTATTTGGTTTCTACTTTGTTAGTTCTTCTTAGTTCCCACAAACCTAGTTGTCGATTTAGCTATGGATGATCATTGTAGATGACAGAATCATGCTATAAAATAGCATAATTAAATACTTACAATGATGAATTGAAGAGCAAGAAGTCCAAAATCTCCACAAAAAATAACCTTTAATAAACCCAATGTAATGTAAAAAATAATCACAATTATCAAAGTCTCAATATTCTCACTGCTCTCTAGTTCATCCCCCTCTTTGGTTCGTCCTTCTCTAAAAATGACCTAAAAAATTCTATTTATAATAAGTAAAAATCAAATCCAAAACAAAATAGGAAAGCTGGAATCGACAACTCGGATGAACAAGGTTAAGGGTAGTAGATGGAATCATGGATTGTACTTGAACTTTGTATCCTGCACTGAGAAAAATCCTTCTTCAACTTAGAACTCCTTCTATGGACCGTCTTCTGAATTACGACCCATAAGGGGTTTCCTCTGCTAACTTTCCAGCAATTCTTCAAAATCTTGATCCTCCAGGCATGATCTTATCCAAGACTTATCATTTGACTTATGACCTGTAGGAACCCTCGTCTAATAATAGTTCAGCACTTAGCATGTATTCTGATTTTTAACATACGATCTCACACATGGGTTGTAAATGATTCTACAACTTGTCTGAAAACTCGTACATTCAACATCTGAAAATTGTTCTTTCACTGGATCTAACTTACAAACTCATCCTACAACTTATGGATTAATCCACGACCCATAGAAAGCTCTGTACATCCTAAAAAGTTGAAGAAATCAGTAAAACTTTGCCCAAAATTATTTTGATTTTTAAAATACTGAAAAAGAAACACAAAAGCACATCAAACCTACTAACATTACTATGAGAACACATAAAATTCCAAGTTTAAAATATCAAAAGTGCCACATCAGTTGCCATGTGGACTACTTCCTTGAGCTTGGGCACCTCTTTGAGCTTGCCCTCGTTGAGATACTTTGCCTTGAGGATGCCTTTCTCTACCTTGATTAGCAACATTAGGACACTCAAATATCTTGTTCCCCATCTTTGTACAACCATAGAAAGCACCAAAACCTCTTAAACAATCACCTCCATGATTCCTCCCATACTTGGGACACCTAGGAGGTATAACACCACCACTCTTAGGACTATTATCACAACCCAAGCCTAAGGCCTAGACGTGACACGATGAATGAGAATTCTGAAGGCAACCCAAACAAGCCTCTTGTTCGTAGCATGCAGATATCCTTGGCTGCAGAAGTAAAATAAACAATAACAAATGATTTAAATAAAAAGGAAAGTGGGACTAAGAGAAATTTTTGAATATCATCAAAGCATAAAAGAGTCAAGCTCACAGCATAAATGCATCATAGGATCCCTTATACACCTCTAACTTGAAATGGAGCGGGGACCAAGACACTTTTCGGGCTCACCCTCATAATATCAAGGGTTCAACATAATGAAGTCCTAAAATAGCAAGATTAAAGTATATAGTGTCCCAAACTTGAGGGCTCACCAAAGCTTATCTTCAAAGTATCTTACTAGCCACATGGAGGATGATCAAGAGGAGCTTCGGTCCCTCCATAGTGATATCATGTAGGCATAAAGTATACGTTAGTACATTTGAATGTACTATATGTTTGAATGTACTAAGTATGCAGGATAAAATATAATAAGACATAAGCCAATATAGTCAAAATGCATAATCATAGGCAATGGATGGATACAACCTCAATATGGCATGTATGGTCAATACTTGAAGTAAAACATGCTTGTAAATCATTCAACTTGTATAATGTATAATACATGTGTGGAAAGAGACCTTAACCGACATGAATAAGGCCAAGCAAGCTATAACTTGGAATCCTGATGATTAACTCTCATCGGTAAAAGGGTAGTCTACTTGTCAAGGTAAACCATACTTCACCTTACGGGAGCCTATCCTATTTTATATGAAGTAACCCTTCTTATAGGAACCCACCCATTTTAGAAAAGAATACATGATAAAGTGCACTAGATGGATCCACTAGAATAGCAAGGGTAAGTATAATCCTATGTTGGCACATAGTTTGAGGAATGGAGTATGGACCCTTGAAGATAGTCCACGCCAACATCCAATCCATAGATGCTAAGCCTAATTCCACGGAATACTTGAAAAAATCATAACTTTAATAACTTGCAAGAAACATGGAAACATGATATGAGTAGCTCTTAAACAGGAAGACCTCTAATGGTGAGCCTAACATGAAAACATTAGAATAATAATAATAATATATGAACTCTTGCTTTAACATGAATGGCTCACAAGAGGTAAAAATCTTGAAAATAGGCTTAACTTCATACTTGTATAATCATAAATAATTTCATGAATTAGATACATATTTGAAAGCCCTTAACATCATGTAGTCACTTGTAAATCATGTAAATAATTTGAGAATTCTTGTCAAATTATTTTATCAAACACATGGTGAGTTCATGATACTTGTTCAAAATCATGCAATTCAAGAGTAAAAAAGTGAGTAATATCAATACAGAATAACCCACCAATAGGTAGTAGTAAAACCCTCATGTAGAGTAGCTTGAAAACCATCACAAAAGCTCATAATAAATCATAGTTTCATAGCTCAAAGTATGCATAGTCTCAATAGACAAATCAATCAATAGAGTAAGCTTGAAATAGATAGTCATGCATAATCAATCAATATTTCATAAAATCCCATCATAAGTTATACTCATAATCCATAATAAGAGATACCCATAGGTAATACAACTTGAAAACAAGCAATTTTCATGAAAAAGGAAAGTTTGGCTCCATGGATGAAAGGACCCAATGGATGAAACCCACGTACCTAAACTTGGAATTCCTTGATGAAAGCCTTGAAGGTGACTTGAATATTGGATTGAGTTCTTGAGATCCAAAGTGATCTTGAAATCCTTAGATTTGAATTTGATATTTGGTTAAGTATTGGAGAGGTTGTTGAGAGGGCTTTGACTGATATAGAGTAGAAAAATAGCTAAGTGTGGGAGATTTTACGTTTAAATAGGCATGGGGCCAATGTCCTTTGGCCAAAATAGAAAAATAAGAAAAAGCCAACACTGGTCTTCGTCTAATCTGCAACACAGAAAAAACACAAAGGAAAAAATAACACTGTTCCATGCCCCTAGCGTGTCGCGGCCAGGGCGCGTATGCTCTATGGAATTTGGAAACTAGCAAAAATTATTTTTCGCTACAGGTCTTCTAAAATATGAATTATAACCCATTTTCCACTCAATTTTACCCTCTGATCAAGAATATGAAGTAGCTTTTCAAAATCATGCACAAATTTTGAGATTATAGAAATTATGATTATGGGCATTATGAAGCACATTTTTGGGGCATTTCAATATCTCCCCCTTGGGAACATTCATCCCCAAATGTCAAAGAAACATGCACAAGAGAAGTAATCATGAAGACTTCAGCCTGACAAGAATGCAACAAATGCACCTAAATATCATTTTTAAAAATGTTAACATGAATGTTCAAAATCATCATAATCTTGTTACCCAGGATATGAATGCATGCAACATGACATGAGGGTAGAAATTTAAGACTTGAAATCATAGATGAGACTTCATATGTTATCTCAGGCTTGAATAGAGTGAAAGAGGCATGGATATAGCTTCTTCATTCTTTTTCGCTTAAAAGGGCACTTCCAACTTGTTGATTCATCCAAAGGACCTTAACGGATGCTATATCTTTGTTCCTCAATATTCTCACTTGCTTATCTAATATCTCAACCGGGACCTCCTCATAGGTCAAATTATCCTCTACAACACCCACAACCTCTAAGGGCACAATAACACTTGGGTCACCAACTCATCTCCTCAACATAGATACATGGAAGACTGGATGAGCCATTTTCATTTTCATAGACAACTCTACTTCATATGCAACCTTACTAACTCTCCTTAAAATTCTATAAGGCCCTATAAACCTTGTACTCAATTTACCTTTCTTGCCAAATTAGACCACACCCTTCATCGGTGAGACTTTCAAAAAAGCCCAATCATCAACCTTAAACTCAAGATCTCGTCTCCTCACATTAGAATATGACTTTTATCTACTTAGGGCCATCTTTAATATTTTTCTTATCAACGTCACCTTCTTCAAAGCTCCCATAACCTAATTCGGACCTAACAAGGCTACCTCACCAGCCTCACCAAGATACCTCCCTATAGTATCTAAACATTCTCATGAAATTGGGAAGAATAGGATTAGGATGAATTATGAGCCTTTTCCATAGTCAACTTCTTTAAGTTATCAACATCAAGAACATACAATCTACCTTGGTACCACTCCCTCTTGGGAGAAAACCTCCACTTACCATCTCTTACCAAGGCCTTCAACTTTAGCAAGGCAGGATTGAGGTCTTGTTTTGACTTGACTTCCTCAATAAAAGAAGATTTGAAACCATCAACAACCATTACACCACTGTTTTCAACCTCACATAAATAATGACGCCAAATTTTCAAAGCAACCACCACGACTGCTAGTTCAAGATCAAGGGTGGAATAATTTTTCTCATGCACCTTAAGTTGTCTAGAGGCATATACTATAACCTTGACATTTTGCATCAAAACACACTCCAAATCAATTCGTGAGGCATAAACCACAAATCTTTCCAACCCTTCTAGTAGAGCCAAGATAGGAGCTGAGAACAAGCTTATCTTTCAAGGTTTGAAAAATCTTTTCACATTCATTGGTACAAATAAAATTTACCTTCTTTTGGGTCAACTTGGTCATATGGGAAGTAATAAAACAAAACCCATTTACAAACCTTCGATAATAATCTACCAAACCCAAGAAACTCTTTATATCCGACGGAGTCAAGGGTATAGGCTAATTTCTCATCACCTCAGTCTTCTTAGGATCCACCTTAATGCTATCCCCTGACACCACATGCCCAAACATGCAACCTCTTTCAAGCAAAACTCACTTTTTTCATATTTAGCATACAACTTCTCATCCCTCAAAATTTGCAACACCACCCTCAAGTGATTCACATGCTCTTCTTTACTGGGAATAAATAAGGATATCATCTATAAAGAGCACCATAAACATATCAAGGTAGGGCTTAAAGTCTCTATTCATGAGATCCATAAATATAGTCGGTGCATTAAATAACCCAAAGGACATAACCATAAATTCAAAGTGCCTAGACCTAGTCCGAAAAACAATTTTGGGAATGTCACACTCCCTCACTTTCACTTGGTGGTATCCAAATTGAAGATCAATCTATGAATAGTGACTAACCCCTTGAAGTTGATCAAAAAGGTTATCAATCCTTAGTAGATGGTACTTGTTCTTTGTGGTAACTCTATTAAGTCACCAGTAATCATTGCACATTCTAAGAGAACTATCTTTTTTCTTCACGAAAAACACTGGCGCACCCCAATGTGACTTGCAAGGTCTTATGGAACCCTTTTCCAACAAATCCCACAATTGGTCCTTCAACTCCTTCAATTCCGCTGGAGCTATACGGTAAGGGAAATAGAAATAGGTTGTGTATCAGGAAGGAGGTTTGTACCAAAGTTTATTTTTATTTAGGGAGGAATATCAAGAAGCTCATTAAGAACGACATCAAAAAACTCTTTAACCACTGGAACCGATTCAATAGGAAGGACTTTAGACTACACATCCCTAACCCTCAAAAGATGATAACGAAAATCCTTTGAAATCAACTTTTGGGCTTTTTGACAAAAAAATGAATCTACCCTTGACTACTACATTACTACTCTCCCGCTCAAGGACGAGGGACTTGGAATTTCACCCTACAGGTTCTACAATCAATGGAGGCATAATATGTATGCAACCAATCCATCCCAAGAATAATGTCAAAATCTACCAAGTCAAGTTTAACAAAATCGTAAGGTAAGACTTTATGCAATATGAACACATGACAATTTCTATAGACTATTGTACCAACAATGGACTCAACAATGGGGTCGACACCTCATAAGGTTCATATAACATTTCAGGACATACATGAAACTTTTAGCAACAAAAGGAGTAATGAAAGAAAGAGCGGCACCCGAGTCTATCAATGCATACACATCAAAATAAAAAAACCTTTAACATACCTGTGAAGCACAATGCCAAGTCTAGTGACCCTAGAAGGGTATGGTTGAGAATGTTGATGGTCATCATCATAATTCATAGTAACCCATGGGCAATGCCTTGACTTATGATCCTTTGAACCACGCTCGAAACATGCACTCAAACGGGCTAAACAATCTATCGGATGGTACCTTCCATATTAGTAACACGTATGCAAAACTTGAACACCAATACCCTTGCCTTTCCCTTGAACATATGGATAATCAACGACCTTGTGTCTTATCTTTCCACACCTATAGCAAATATTCAAATACCTCAATCACTTTCCATTATGATTACTTCCACATTTTGGGCACCCCGGATGAGTCACTTGACCATTGCCATTGGGCTTAGCATATGGAAGACTTCCTTCAAATTGAGCCCATCTTCTCCCTTCCTTTGAGGCCACTGGACAATCTCTCATCTTATGCCAAATAACACCCCACTTGAAACAACTCTCAGTGCCCACCAAACATTTCCCATGATGCATCTTACCACACTCTGGACAACTAACGAAATGGATCCTTCCTTTTTTGTACTTGGGTACCGATAGTCTAGAAGAAGATGAAACACCCACAACTCGGTCCCTCTTAATCATTCTCTACCCCCTCTTCTCATTATAAAACTTGGGAATACCGGCTTGTAGGTAGAGTTGAGTGGTCACCATTTTGTCTAAAATCCATAGAGCATTGTGAATCTTCGCATTCGATATGTCATCGTTGGGAAGTTGACCCTCAAGGGAGGGATGGTCACCACCTTTTCCACCACCCTGAATATCTTGAGACATGTTTTGAAATGTAATGATTAAAAATAAGCCTTAGGGGACCTAGCTCTAACACACAGCATATATCATGAGAAAGTGAAACATTTCCTAAAATGCCTCATAGCCTCCCATTTATAGTTGTGGTGTGATTCACAACCATGAATAAGACTCTAATTGACGCGGTGTGTTAGATTCGTAGGAACATTAACAACCTAGTTCTCTGATACTAAGTTTGTCATGATCTAAGCCTAGGGCTTAGACATGACACGACAAATAAGAAGTCCTAAGACAACCCAAACAAGTCTCTTATTTGTAGCATACACACATCCTTGGTTGTGGAAGTAAAATAAACAAGAAGTGATTTAAATAAAAGGGAAGCGAGACTAAGGGATATGTTTGACTATCATCAAGGCATACAAAAGTCAAGCTCACAACATAAATACATCATAAGATCTAGCATACACCTTTAAATTTGAATGGAGCAGGGGCCAAGATACTTTCTACGCTCACGCTCATATTATTAAGTGTTCAACATAATGAAGTCATAAAATAGAAAGAGTAAAGTAGATAGTGTCCCCAAACTTGAGGGCTCACCGAAGTATCTCACTAGCCACATGGAGGATAATAAAGAGGAGCTTCGGTCCTTACATGGTGATATCATGTAGGCATAAAGTATATGTTAGTACTTTTGAATGTACGAAGTATGTAAGATATAATGCAACAAGACATAACCCAATATAGTCAAAAGGCATAATTATAGGCAGTAGATAGAGACAACCTCAATATGGCATGCATGATCAATGCTTGAAGTAAAACATGCTTATAAATCATTCAATTTTCATAATGCATAATACATGTGTGGGAAGAGACCTTAACAGACATGAACAAGACCAAGCGTGCTATATATGGTATCTCAATGATTACCCCTCATCGGTAAAGAGGTGGTCTACTTGCCAAGGTAAACCATACTTCACCTTACGAGAACCCATCCTATTTCGTATGAAGTAACCTCCTTACGGGAACTTGCCCTATTTCGGAAAGGATTACATGGTAAAGTTCACTAGATGGATCCACTAGAATAGCAAGGGTAAAGTATAATCATATGTTTGCACATAGTTTGAGGAAAGAACTATGGACCCTTGAAGATAGTCCAAGCTGACATACAATCCATCAGTGGTAAGCCTAATCCCATGGAATACTTGAAATAATCATAACATAAATAACTTGTAAGAAACACGGAAACATGACATGAGTAGCTCTTAAATATGAAGACCTCTAATGGTGAGCCTAACATAAAAACATGAGAATAATAATAATAATACATGAATGCTTTCTTTAATGTGAATGGCCCACAAGAGGTAATAATCTTGAAAATAAGGCTTAAACTTGATACTTGCATAATCATTAAGAATTCTTGTCAAGATATTTTATCAAACACACAATTGATTCATGATACTTTTTTAAAATCATATAATTCAAGAGTGATTTAAAGTGAGTAATTTCAATGTAAAACAACCCACCAATATGTTGTAAAAACCTTACTAGAGTACCTTGAAAACTAAAATGCCCCAAAAAGTACCCGAAAATGTGCCTAAAAAATGCCCATATTTGTAATATGTATCTCAAAGTCTGTGCATAATATCAAAATTCGACTTCATATTCTTGATCAGGGAGCAAAAATTGAGTGAAAAATGGATGTAACCTGAATTTTATAGGACCCTTAGCAAAATTTTATTTTTTCCAAGTTTTTCCAAAACAGTAAGGGTGCGCGATGGTTCCGCGACCCGAACCCATCATAGACCAGTGTATTTTATTGCTAATTTTTTTAATTTTTGCCTAAGGCCTTGGGGTCTTGGGCCTAAGCCTTCATATGTGTAAAAACACCTATACTTAGTCATTTTCAATGCCATATCATTCAAGACATTTCCAAAAATCCTCTCTTACACTTAGTCAAATATTTCATCCAAATTTAAGTATCCCAAACTCATTCCGGATCTCAAGGATTTCATTCAAGCTTCAAGTTCTCATTACAATATTTATCAAGGAAATCTCCAAAGTTGAGGTATGTGGTTTCAACCATTGGGTACTTTCACCCATGGTACCCAACCTTTCTTTTTATGCAAATTATATGTTTTCAAGTTGATTTATCTATGAGTACTTTTTATGATTAATTTTACTATAAACTATGTTGGGATTTTATGAAATGATATTCAACTATGCATGTTTTGAGCTATGAATATATGATCTAAAATGAGATTTGATGAGGGGTTTCAATATATCTTGCATGAGGGTATTACCAAGTATTGGTGGGTTGATTTATATTAAGTTTTCTCACAGGATTTCACTCTTGAATTGCATGATTTTGAATTAGCATTACACACTTGCCAAGTATTTGATAAAATATCCGATTATGGAATCTTGAGTTATTGATGATCTATTGCATGACTTATGAGTCAAGGAACTTTATGATGATGAAAGGAATGTATGTATGTGTTTATTTATTGAAAAGTATCTATAGTGCTGCACGTTCACCACACATTGTTGAGGGGGTGCTATGCTTGTACTACCATGTTGAGGGGTATATACCTCATCCATCTTGTCGGGGGGGGGGGGGGGCTATGTCCATACTACCATATTGTGGGGTATATACCTTATCTACCTTGTCAGGGGTGCTATGCCTTTACTACCAATTGAGGGGTATATACCTCAATCACCTTGTCAGGTGGTGCTATGCTTGTACTACCAGTTGAGGGGTAGATATCTCAATCGCCTCCCAAGGGGGTGGTAGGCCTTGGATTCTATGTACTAAGTTTCTTGATATATGATGTTGGTATCTTCCTACATATGTATTATGTTATATATAAGTATGTTTTACTTCAAGTATTGATCATGCATTCCATGGTCCTAATATACTATCTTTTACTTATGACTATGCATTTTGATTATGTTGCCTATCTCTTGTTGTATTGCATCCTACATACTTAGTATATTCAAATGTACTAATGCATACTCTATGCCTATATGATGTTACCATGAAGGAATCGAAGCCCCTCAGGATCATCCTTCCCATAGCTAGTTGATCATCTTGAAGATAAGCTATTGGTGAGTCCTTAAGTTTTGGGACACTAGCTTTGCACTCTTACCTATGTTATTTCCTTATGTTGAACTCTTGATATGAAAAGGGTGAGCCCAAAAAGTTGTCTTGGCCCCCGCCCAATCTATGTTGGAGGTGTTGTTGGACATGTGATGTAATTCTACTTGAGCTTCAACCCTTTTGATGTTTTATGCTATTAAAGACTTCCCTTAGTCCCTTATCCTTGTTTATAGTCTCTTATTGTTGTTTAATTGCTTCCTTGACTAAGAATGTATGAATGATATGCTAAGAGGCTTATTTGCGGTCCCTTTGGGTTTCCATTTGTCGTGTCACGCCTAGGCCCTAGGCTTGGATCGTGACAAACTTGGTATCAGAGCACTAGGTTGTTAATGGTCTTCGGCATCCAACTCACCATGTTGATTATAGCCTTATTTATGGTTGTGAAGTGCACCACAATTATGAGTAAGAGGCTATGAGGCATTTTAGGAAATGTTTCCCTTCTTCTTGATCTATGTCGTGCTATAGAAGTTAAGGCAAGGTTTTCCCCTAATGAATATTTTTTGCCATGCTAGATCATTCCTATCCCAAGAGGAAAAAGAGCTCGTACACCCAAAGAACAATCGACTCATGAAGCATTCCGGGATGCTATTGCCATGCTAGCTCAAACTATGACTAATCCAATCAACCAAGGAGCCCAAGCCCCTCATGCTCCTATCATGGAATCTAGGGTGAGGGATTTTATAAGAATGAACCCACCGGAGCTCCACGAGTCTAAAATGGACAAGGACCCTCAAGAATTTATTGATAAGGTGTACAAAGTATTTTCTATTATGGGGGTTAGATCGAAAGAGAAGGCGGATTTGGTGGTTTGCCAACTCAATAGGGTGGATCAAATATGGTTTAGTCAATGGAAGGAGAAGAAGGGGAACAATTATGTGATCCTTTGGGAGGAGTTTAAGGCGGCATTTCTCAACTAGTTCTTCCCTTTTGAGCTAAGGAAGGCCAAATCATGAATTTAAAGCAAGGTTCGATGAGTGTGAGGGAGTATACCCTCAAGTTCAACCAACTTTATAAATATGCACCAAAATTGGTGGCCGATCCAAGGTCTAGGATTAACAAGTTTGTGATGGGTATATCTGATTTGGTGAATAAGAAGTGTCATGTAGCCATGTTAATAGGTTTTATAGATTTTTCCTGCCTCATGACATATACCGAACAATTGGAGAGGGAAACGTTGAGGATAAAAAGAGATAATGAGGCCAAGAGGGCCCATTTTGAAGATAGATTCCAAGGTCCCAAGGGTGGCCGGTTTCATCAAGTCCAAGGGTCTTCAAGGGCTCCTAATAGAAGATTTGCTAATGATAACCCAAGGGTCCAAGGAGGTGGAGGTGTGGTGCCTGATCCTATGTGTCCAAGATGTGGTAAGGGACATGTTTGAGGAACACTAATGCTTGTTATGATTGTGGTGATGTAGGCCATATGGTAATTGAAATGACCCCAAAAAGTGTCTGGAAATGTGCCCTAGAAGTGCCTGAAATCATAATTTTTATATATCTCAAAATCCATGCATGATATTGACAATACGACTTCATATTCTTGATCAGAGGGTCAAATTGAGTGGATGATTAGTTTAACTCCAATTAAAGAGCAAACGATTAGCAATTTTAATTTTCAAAAAAATGCAATTCTAGTGAGGTTTAGGCACCCCTGGCATGACGCGCCAAGGGCACGCCTCTGTGTATGTCCAATTTTGATTTCGGTCCAAGACTTTCAAGTCTTGGGCCTAAGTCTTTCCAGATGTGAAAATACCGATACTTAGTCATTTTTCAGCCTCATATGATTCAAAACAATCCAGTACTCATTCAAACACTTAGTTAAATATTTTACTCCTAAATTCAAGTCTCAAACCTCATCCAGATTTTAAAGTTCTCATTCAAGCTTCAAGTCTCCATATCCAATCTTCATCAAGTTAATCTCCAAAGCTAAAGTATGTGGTTTTTTTCATAGGTTCCTTAAACCCATGATACCCAATCTCTCTTTTACTCAAAATTGCATGATTTAAAATTGATTTACTCA
>JAOTQJ010053185.1:0-14301 GCA_025642045.1 Solanum sejunctum
ATGATTTACTACAAGATTTCTTGCATGATTTTACTCTTTAATTGCATAGTTTTACACTAGCATTGCACACCTACCAAGTGATTGATGAAATTTACGGATAATGTATATTGAGTTGTTGAAGGCCTAAGGCTTGGCATATAAGTTAAATGACTTTATGATGATCAAAGGGTGATAAAAATGTGGTGATGTTATGATAAGTACATATATGTTTGTGTCATGAGAAGTATGCATATGTTGGTGTTATGAGAAGTATGTATGTGTTATTGTCATGAGAAGTATATATTATGTTATGAGTTGACCATAGACAATTGAGGGGTGATATCTCAATCACCTAGACGGGGGTGGTATTATGCCATCAACAAATTAAGGGGTTTGTACCTCAGTCGTCTCGGATGAGAGTGGTATGCCATCAACCAATTCAGGGGTTGGTACCTCAATTGTCTCAAATGTAGCTGGTATGCCATCAACCGATTGAGAGGTTAGTACCTCAATCACCTAGATGGGGGTGGTATGCCATCAACCAATTGAGGGATTGGTACCTCAATTACTTCTAAGGGGTGGTCTACCTTAGATTCGAAGTACTAAGTTGCTTGGTCTATGAAGATGATGTATTCCTATAGATGTAATATGTTCTATATACAAGCATGTGTACTTTGAGTATCATCCATGTATGTCATATTATTATATGATCATTTGCTCCTTAAATATGTATTTTGCCTATGTTGCTTATCTATTGTTGAATTGCATCCTACATACTTAATACATTCAAACATACTAATGCATAATTTTGCATACATGATATCACTATGTAGGAATTAAAGCCCCACTTGATCCTCCTCCTCCTCTACATGACTAGTGCTATTTCTCTACAAAGCAAGTGGTGAGTCCCCAACTACGAGGACATTGTCTTTGATCTTATGTTATGTACAAAGGCGCTCTTTCCTTTTATTTGTATACTTGACTATGAGGGTGAGCCTGGTTGCTTGTCTTGTCCCCCACTAAGTTCTATGGTTAGAGGTGTTGTTAGATATGTTATATATTATGCAATGAGCTTTGACTCTCTTGACTCTTTTGATACTCTATGATATAAAAGGTAGACCTTATCCCCGGTTATCCCTATTTATTGACTCTTGTTGTTATATTATTACTTCCGTAACTAAGGATGTGTAATGATATGTTAGGAGGCTTTCTTGGTGTCCCTTCGGGTTCCTCAAGTGCCATGTCACGTCTAGGACCTAGGCTTGGGTCGCAACATTTGGGACACTTGAATTTGGGTGAAATATTTGGCTAAGTGTTAGAGAGGGTTTTGGGAAATGTCTTGTGTGATATGTGGTTAAAATATGACTAAGTATAAGTGTTTTTACACATGGGAAGGCTTAGGATCAAGACACAAAGGCCTTGGACCGAAAAAGAAATAACGGTAAACTTTTAACACTGGTCCACGCCCTAGCCACGTCACGTCAGGGGCGCGGATCAATTCTGGAATTCGTAAATTTTGAAAAATAAAATTTTGATAAAATTACTCTAAAATTGGGGTTAGACCCACCTCCTACTCAATTATTTCCCCTGATCACAAATATAAAGTCGAATTTTCGATCTCATGCATGAATTTTGAGGTATGTGAAAATTACGATTAAGACATTTTCGAGTCACATTTTTGGGCACTTTTTTGGGCGTTTCAATATCTCCAACTTGAGAACATTCATCCTCGATTGTCAAAGAAATATATATGATAGAAGTAATCAAGATAAGTTCAGCCCAACACATGAATGCATCAATCCACTTAAACATCATTTCAAAATCCCAAAATAAATGTCAAAATCACCATGAACTTGTCAACATTAGAATGAATGCATGCAATGACATAAGAACTTCCATGTAAGACTTAAAATCACATAGGGGACTTGAATTAGTACCTTAGGCTTGAGTAGTATGGAAGAGATAGGGATATCACTTTTGCATGTCTGCCTCGGCTTCCCATGTAGCATTCTAAACTTGTTGGTTTCTCCAAAGAACCTTGATAGAAGCAACATCCTTATTCCTCAACCTCTTCACTTGTCTATCCAAAATTTCTATTGAAACTTCTTCATAAGTCAAATTGTCTTTAATAGTACCCACAACAGCAAGAGTTACAATGGTACTTGGGTCACCTACACACTTTCAGAACATAGACACATGAAAGACCGAATGAACCATATTCATATCATTCTGAAACTCCAACGCATAAGACATCTTTAATTTACCCTTCTTACCAATACGAACCATATCCTTCATTGGTGAGACCTTCAAATAGACCCAATCACCAGTCTTAAATTCAAGATCCCTTCTCCTCACATCGGCATAGGACTTTTTTCGACTTTGGGCTGTTCTCAAACTCTCCCTTATCAACCTTACTTTCTCTAGTGCATCCATAACCAAATCCAGACTCAATAAACCTATCTCCCCCACTTCAAACCACCAAACTGGGATCTACAACACCTACCATAAAGTGCCTAAAAAGGAGCCATAGCAATACTTGAATGATAGCTATGATTATAAGCAAGGTCAATCAATGGAAGATGATCATCCCAACTACCTTTAAACTCCATTACACAAGCCCTAAGAATATCCTTAAAAGTTTGGATAGTTCTTTCAGCTTGGCGATCCGTTTGAGGGTGAAAGGCCATACTAAGCTTTACCTTGGTACCACGACCTCTTTGGAAGGACCTCAAAAGTGAGAATAGAATTGAGCACCACGATCCGATATGATAGACAAGGGCAACCCATGCAATCTAACCAATTAATGGATGTACAACTTAGCAAAATTCTTGATCCCGTAAGTAGTCTTAGCTGGTAGGAAATGAGCCAACTTTATCATTCAATCAACCACAACCCAATTGGAGCCAAAATGTTTTCTAATGTTGAGCAACCCAACCACAAAATTCATGTTAATTTCCTCCCACTTCCAAGTAGAAATTTCTATATCTTGGGCTAGGCCACCCGGCTTTTGATGTTCAGCTTTGACTTGTTGCTAATTATGGCAACAAGATACAAACTTAGCAATGTCTCTCCTCATATCATGCATTCAAAACACTTCCCTCAAATCTCTATATATCCTTGTAGAACCAGGGTGAATAGAATAGAAAGAATTATGAGCCTCATAAAGAATCTTCTATTTCAAGTCATCCAAACTAGGAACACATAACCTACCTTGCTACCTAAGGGAACCATCTTCCCCTTGGGAGAAAATCTCCACCTTACTATCTCTCACCAAAGCCTTCAACCCTAGCAAGGCGGGGTAAAGATCTTGGCTTGCCTTTACTTCCTCAACCAATGAAGATTTGGAACCATGTAACACCACTATCCCACCATTATAAACCTCCTCCAACCTAACTCAAAATCTAGCAAACCGATGCACCTCTCTAGCCACCTCTTTTTCCTCATCATCAGCAGGTGTAAGGCCACCCGTAGACACCCTAAGCAAAGAATCGGCCATAACATTAGCCTTACCAGGGTGATAATGCACACTCATATAATAATCCTTAAGAATCTCTACCCACCTTCATTTTCTCAAGCTATGATCTTTTTGGCTAAACTCATATGAGAGACTCTTATGATTGGTGAACACATCAATATGAACTCCATACAAGTAATGATGCCAAATTTTCAAAGAAAATACCACTTCGACCAATTCAAGATAATGGGTAGGATAATTCTTTTCATGCACCTTTAGTTGCATAGAGGTATAAGTTATTACTTTGCCATTTTGCATCAAAACACAACCCAAACCAATCCATGAGGCTTCACAATACACAACAAACCCTTCCAACCCTTCTGTTAGAGACAATATACGAGTGAAGACAAGCTTATCTTTTAAGGTTTGGAAACTCTTTTCATACTCATCAGTCCACACAAACATTGCCTTATTTTGGGTAAACTTAGTCATAGGAGATGCAATAGAAGAGAACCCATTCACAAACCTCCGATAGTAACTTATTGAGCCTAGGAAGCTTTTAATATTAGATGTGGTCAAAGGTCTAAGCCAATATCACCACTATTTTCTTAGGACCCACCTTAAGACCATCACCCCACATCACATAACCTAGAAAAGCCAAACTCTTGCAACCAAATCTCACATTTCTCATACTTAGTATACAACTTCTCTTCCCTTAACCTTTGTATTAACACCATTAAATGACTCACATATTTCTCCTTACTATGTGAATAGATCAAAATGTCATCAATGAAGACCACTATAAACAAATCAAGGTAGGGTTTAAAGACCCTATTCATAAGATCCATGAACATAGCCGGTGCATTGGTCAACCTAAAAGACATAACCATGAGTTCACAGTTGCCATACCTAGTTCAGAAGGCCATCTTAGGAATGTCACACTCCCTCACCTGCACTTTGTGATACCTGGACCAAAGGTCAATCTTAAAGAAGCGACTAGCCCCTTGAAGTTAGTCAAAAAGGTCATTAATCCTTGGTAGAGGGTACTTATTCTTAATAGTGACCCTGTAAGTTGCTGGTAATCAATGCATATTTTTGGAGAGCATCCTTCTTTTTCATAAATGAGACTGGTGCACCCCAAGGGGATTGGCTAAGCCTAATAAAATGCTTCTCCAACAAATCTCTCAATTGCTCTTTCAACTCCTTTAACTCCGTCTGGGCCATATGGTTAGGGGCAACAGAAATAGGTTGAGGTCTATGCCAAAATCTATTCCTCTTTAAGAAGAAACATTCGAAAGCTCATTAGGAAAGATATGAAGGAACTTATTTACCACTGGAACTGACTATATAGGAAGAATTTTGGATTGAACATCCCTAACTCTCACAAGACGATAGAGACATCCCTTACAAATTAACTTATGGGCTTTAATGCAAGAAATAAACCTACTATTAACCACCATATCATGACTCTCCCACTCAAGGAATGGTTCATTAGTGAATTGAAATTTGACCTTACTAGTTCTACAATCAATAGAGGCATAATATGCGTGCCACTAATCCATCCCAAGAATGACATCAAAATTCACCATATCCAACTCAACAAAATCAGAAGGCAGTATTTTATGCAAAATGAAAATGGGACAATTTCTATAGACCCTACTAGCAATAATGGATGCACCAGAGAGAGTAGACATCTTATATGGCTTACACAACAATTCACGTTTGACATGAACTTTTCTTTTTTTACAAAAAGGGGTAACAAAATAAAGAGTGGCACGAGGTCTATCAATGCATACACATCGAAGTTGAAGACTTTTAGCATACTAGTGATGACATCGGGTACTTTATCTGCCCCTTGCCTCCCTTGAAGAGTATAGAACTGATTGTGCCTTGCTGCACCTCCTTATTGACCTCCCCTTTCCAAAGGAACAACATTTGCACCCTAGCCTTATCGATGACCATCTCTACCCTTGTTTTGAGTACGAGGACAATCAACCTTCTTCTAACCCACTTCTCCAAAACTATAGCAAGCACTAGTGTCCTTCAAACATAGGACATTGTGACCTCTACCACATTTTCAGCACATAGAATTAGGAACCACACCACTACCTCCTTAGGGCCTTGGGTTGTCATTAGCAAACCTTCTATTAGGAGCATTTGAAGATCTTTGGTCTTGACAAAATTGACCACCCTTGGGACATTGGAATATTCCATCAAAATGGGCCCTCTTGGCCTCACTACATCTTTTTCTCAACTTTTCCCCTTCAATTATTCGGCATAAGTCATGAGACGGGATAAGACCCTTGCTTCAAATTCATGAACTCCATCATTTTGGCCTCCTCAGCTCAAGAGGAAGGAATCGATTGAGAAATGCCGCGTTAACTCCTACCAAAGTATCACATTGTTATTTCTCTTTTCCTTCTTCCATTGAGTAAACCATATTTGGAACACCCCCTTGAGTTGGTAAGCTGCCAATCCGTCTTCTCCTCCAATCTAACACTCATGATAGATAACACTTTGTACACCTCATCAATAAATTCTTTAGGGTTCTCATCCACTTTAGACCCATAGAACTTCAGTGGGTTCATCCTTATTAAATCTCTTACCCTAGATGTCAGAGTTGGAGCATGAGAAGCTTGGGCCCCTTAGTTGATTTGATTAGTCATGGTATGGGCTAGAATGGTGATAGTATCACGAAACTCTTCATGAGCCACTCCCCCATCTTAAAGAGCTTGAGGAGCGAAAGGGGCCAGTTGCTCCTTGAGTGAACAAGCTTTTCTTCCTCTTAGAATAAGCATGATCTAGAATAGAAAAGAACATTAATTAGGGAAAAGCCTTACCTTAACTCTTATAGCATGACATCGATCAAGAAGAAGGAGAACATTTCCTTAAATGCCTCATAGCCTCTTAGTCATAATTGTTGTGTACTTCACAACCATGAATGAGACTCTAATCTATGCGGTATGTTTGATACTGAGGACTATTACCAATCTAGTGCGCTAACACCAAGTTTGTCATGACCCAAGCCTATGGCCTAGACATGACATGGTGAATAGGGAAACTAAAAGGGACCCCAAACAAGCCTCTTAGCATATCATTTACACATCCTTGCTTGTAGAAGCAATTAAACAACAATAAGAGACTATAAATAGGGATTAAGGGACTAAGGGAAGTCGTTCATAGCATATTTCATTAAAGGAGTCAAAGACCAAGGCATAAGTACATAATTTGTCCAAGAATACCTTTAACGTAGATTAGACGGGGGCCAAGACAACTTTTTAGGCTCACCCTCACAGTTATAAGAATCTAAAAAAAGCAAATAAGTCTTTATATAACATATGATCAATAGCTATTGTCCTCAAAGTTGAGGACTCACCAAGCTTGCTTCAAGAGATAGTACTAGCTATGTGGAGGAGGATGATCAAGTGGAGCTCTAGTTCCTACATGATAACATGACGTATGCGTAGAGTATGCGTTAGTATATATAAATATACTAAGTATGTAATATGGAACGCAATAAGAGATAGGCAACATAATTGAAATGCATAATTAGGGAATGGATGAATATATAGCAATATGTCATGCATGAATGATGCTTGATGTAAACATGCTTATATACAAAATATTATATGTGTGATAAGAGAGCATCATTATAAAATCTAAGGTGTACCACCCCCTTGGAAAGGTGATTGAGGAATGAATCCCTTAATTGGTTTATTGTTGTCATACCCCCCATACATGGTAATTGAGGTGTCAACCCCTCAATTGGTTGATGGTTGTCACCCCACCATCCACGGTAATTGAAGTATCAACCCAACAATTGGTTGACGGTTGTCACACCCCACCTTTCCATAGTTATTGAGGTATCAACCCCTCAATTGGTTGATGGTTGCCATACCCTACCATATATGGTGATTGAGGCATACACCCCCTCAATAAGGTGTGGGCAACTTGCAATACCATAGATACGTTTCATAAAGTCAACACATAAATACATTCCTTTCCTCATCATACAGCCACGTGACTCATAGGTCATGCAATAAAAGGATCAATGCATCAAGAACCCTAAAATGGATATTTTATCAAATACTATGTGGGTATGTAATGCTAGTCCAAAATCATGCAATTCAAGAGTGAAATGATGTTAGAAAACTTAATGTAAATCACCTCACCTACACTTGGTAATACCCACATGCAAGATATATTAAAATCCCTCATCAAAACATACAATGGATCATAGATTTATATCTTAAAATATGCTTAAGCTATCCACATTTCATGAAATCCTAACATAGTTTATAATCAAATACATAGATAGAAGTACCCATAGATAAATTAACTTGAAAACATGCAATTAACATAAAAAGGAAGATTGGGTACCGTGGGCGAAAGTACCCAATGGTTCAGACCTACATAACTCAACTTTGGAGATTCCCTTGATGAAGATTAGAATAAGAACTTGATGCTTGAATAACTTCCTTAAGATCCAAAATGAGTTTGGGACACTTGAATTTGAGTGAAACATTTGGCTAAGTATTAGAGAAGGTTTTGGGGAATGTCTTGTATGATATGGTGTTGAAATATGACTTAGTATAGGTATTTTTATGTGTGGAAAGTCTTAGAACCAAGACCCAAAGGACTTGGACTGAACAAGAAATAACTGGCAACTTTTAATACTGGTCGCACCTTGATCGTGTCGCGCTAGGGGCGTGGATTAATTCAGGAATTCATAAATTTTGAAAAATAAAATTTTGATACGGTTGATCTAAAATTGGGGTTATACACATTAGCCACTCAATTTTGCCCCTGATCACGAATATGAAGTTGAATTTTTAATATCACACAAAAATTTTAACTTATTTAAAAATTACAATTATGGGCATTTTTGTGGCATATTTTAGGGTAATTTTTGAGGCATTTCAATTCCCAGGTTTTCATCTCTTATATGTGATTTCCATGAAATATTTGTATGCCATTAAAATGGAGTTATTAATTGTTAATATAAGTTGGTGTGGTGTTGTAACACTTGAATTGAAAATATGATTAAGTGATGAGGATTCTATATTGAGAAATATTGTTGTGGTTGGTGATAACGAATGGATTTATTTGTAGACTTTAGCTCTAATTCATTCATTCTATATCGCACATACTTGCATTATTTCTGGATATTGATATAAGTGAGATAGTGAAAGTTGGGTACGAGGTCTTTACTAACTAAAATATGATGTCGAGATTATTGCTGGCGAGATTACGATGTCAAGATCTTTACTAGTGATATTGTGATACCAAGGTTTTTATCAGTGATGATATTATATCGAGGTCATTACCGGGGATGTTATGATATTAAGGTATTTGCCAGTGATGTTATGATGCCGATGTCATTACTTATAGTTATTGCATAAGATTGGATCTTATCCTTTCAGATTTTTGTGTGGCATGATCTTTCTTCTATTATGGACTGGTTACCATTTGGGAGTTCTGGCTTGTGATTTTGAATTATGATATTGTGAAAACTTTCTTTATTGTGTCTTATGTGTTGTTGGGTTATATTGATTTTCTATACAAGTTGTAGTTATCGAGAATCGGTTGGGATGAAAGAGTTTTTGTATTATATTGGACTTGATTGATTTTGTTAGTTGACTTGTTCGGTACTGCATTATTTTTGGTACTCACCCCTTGCTTCTACACTTGTGTAGGTTCTGAGCTTGAAGAATGATTAGTATTGTTCCTTGATAATTCGAGGGTTCCTAGGATATTTAGAGAGGTAGTTATTGTCATGTGACTGACTCTTTTGTTTCTGTTTCTTTTATGCTTTGTTCTATTTGAGAAGAAATCATAAATTACTGAACTCAATCACTTGCTGCCCTTACCTTTTAATTTTCTATTAAGGTCTATCCTATAGAGGTACTCAAATTGGATCAATGGTTGATTTTTAGGTTCCGTCATAAATAAAATTTTGGACTCGTACTTATTTTGATTTTCTATATTGATAGTGGTTTGTACATGTGACAACCAATCCATAGATGTTATTTATGTTTGTGAATACTTTCACGTTCTTTTGATAGATGACAAGGACCATAGCTACTATTATTGGTTATACAGGAAGAGGGCGAGCTAAAGGTCGTGCTTGTGTAGTGGAATCAGTGAGAGGATATGCACGAGCACTAACATCAATTATAGGTCAGGCTATAGAAGTTTCTGTAGAGCTGCAGATAATGGTTGGTGGGGGACAGGTCCTTCTAGAGCCTACAGCTACACCTGTGCTTCTAGACACTTTTCCCAATTCAACATCAGATGACATTCTTCACATCTTTTAAGCACGACATACAACTACTTGAAGCAATCATCAAATGAGTTACCAACAATGATAAAGTAATCCATGAAGACCTCGATAGTGTCCTCTACTATTTCTGAGAAGATGGACATTATGTATCTTTCGAATAGTTTTGACGCATTATACAACTTGAATGGCATCCACTTGAATACGATAGTGACATAGGGACACATGAAAGTTATCTTTTGCTAATCGTATAGAGTGATGGTGATCTGGTAGTAGCCTAAGTAGCCATTTAGAAATCAGCATCAGCCCTTTCTAGCCAATCGGTCCAGCATTTGGTCCATGAACGACATAGGAAAACTAATCCTTTTCTATTGCTGCATATAGCTTTTTATAGTCTATGCTCACTCTCTACCCAGTTACTGGTCACATAGGGTTCAACTCGCTGCTAGCATTTAGAACCATTGTGATACCTCTTTTCTTCAAAATAACCTGAATAGATCACTCTTGCATCAAACTACTTGATAATTTCCTTGCACACAACCTCTTGCATAGGGGGATTGAGATATCTTGGGTGCTCAATACTCAACTTGCAGTTCTTGATCAATTAGATTTTGTGAGTATATACCATTAGAGGGATACCAATGATGCCCGCATTATCTATACAATTTCCTTCTTAAACTGCTTGAGTATCATGCCTAGAGTATTCACCTATTCGTCATTCAAGTTCGCAAAAACTATGGCTGGCGAGGTGTTGTTAATGCCCAAAAATGTATATCTCAGATGGGATGGAAGAGTTTTCAACTCTAGCACCAGTGGCTCTTAAATGGATGGTTTAGTAGGTGGTGACTCACGATTCTGTAAATCCAATTCTAGCTTAATTTTGTGTCTAGAGGCATAAGATACTCCCGACGCCTTCATTATCACCTTATAGTCTGGGATGCCATCAACCTTAAAGTTTATTAGCAATACTTCAAGGCTCTCAATGCCCAATCTCTCCACAAGTGGCAAACTTTAATCTTTATCATTAACACTCTCGATAACAAAGACTACCCTCAGATCATAATCCATCTATACATGTTGGTAAACATTGAGCACGATCTTATCTTTTACCCATTCTGAACTTGAGCTAGCCATTCTCCATGTCTACTAATGTGTATCCAGTGTTTAGGAAGGGTTTCAAAGAGATGATTGGGACTTTGAAATTAACCTCATAGTCTAGGATCACAAAATCAACAGGGAATGTGAATTTAACTACTTTTGACAAGCACATCATAAAGTACACCCATCTGCTTTTTCATCATGTAGTTGGCCATCAACAACCTCACGCTTGTTGAAGTATGGGCTGCCAATCTTATCTTCATGAAGATTGCAAGGGACATTAGATTTATGCTAGCAACGAGTTCACATAATGCCCTTGCGAACTCTACATCTCAAATAGTACAAGTGTCACGACCCAAGCCTAGGACCTAGATGTGGCTAGCGATTGGGGAACATGAAGGAACCCCAAACAAGCCTCATAGCATATCGTCACAGATCCTTGGTTACGGAAGAAAAACATAACAACATAAGAAACATAAATAACGAGGACTGGGACTAAGGGAGCGAGAACTATATTTAAATATCATGGATATCATAAGTGAGTAAAATCTCAAGCATAATACATATTTTTGTCCCACAACACCTCTAACATAAAACTTAGTAGGGGTCAAGACAAGTAACCGACTCACATCATGGTTAAGTACAAAGGAAAGATAGTCTTAAATACATCTCAAAACAACATTGAGATCGCCCCTGGACATGAGGACTCACCAACTAGCTTGATTGGATATCACTAGCCACATGGAGGATGATGATAACCAAATGGAGCTCCGGTTCATACATGGTAATATCAATAAAGCAAGAGTATGCGTTAGTACATTTGAATGTACTAAGGATGTGGGATACAATGCAATAAGAGATAAGCATCGTAATCCAAAATGCATAACAATAGGTAATAGGAATAAAGTATAGAAATATGTCATGTATGATCAATGTATAAGTAAAACATGCTTAAGTAACTCATGCTCTTATAGAATATCATATGTGTGGGAGAGACTAAGGTAGATTTCCAAAGTACGAACCCATTGGTAGGTTGGTAATGATGCCGACCCATCACTTAGGTAGTGAGGTACTAATCCCTCACTAGGTTGATGAGTACAAATCCCCATCTAGATTGGTGATGATGCCGCCCTATCACCCTTGTGCCAAGGTAAAAATCCCTTGATGGGTTACCGATATACAAACCCCATGATAGGTTAGCATAATCTTTGGCAACATAAGTTGTCTTACCCAATAGGAAATAAGCCGAGTTTGTCATTCTATAAACCACAACCCAAATAGAGTCAAAACACTTACTAGTCTTAGGCAACCCAACCCCAAAGTCCATGTTAATTTCCTCCCACTTCCAAGTAAGAATCTCTATATCATGTTTTGCTTTTACCTCCTCAATCAACAAAGATTTAGAACCATTAACAACCATTACATCACCATTATCAACCTCTTCCTACCTAACCCCCAATTTACTAAACCAATGGACCTCTCTGGCCTCCTCTTTTCCACCATTACCAATATGTGTTAGGCTATCCATAAACACCCTACTTAGAGGATCGGCCACAATACTCACCTTACCGAGGTGATAATGCACACTCATATCATAATCATTAAGGAGCTCTAACTATCTTCAGTGTCTCAAGTTAGGATCCTTTTGACTGAACACATATTGAAGACTCTTATGATTGGTAAACACATCACCATGAACGCTAAACAAATAATGGCGCCAAATTTTTAAAGCAAATACCATGGTGGCCAATTCAAGATCATGGGTAGGATAATTCTTTACATGGACCATAACTTGTCTAGAGGCATAAGATATCACCTTACTATTTTGCATCAAAATACAACCCAAACAAACTCTCGAGGCAATACAATACACAACAAACCCTTCCAACCCTTCCGATAGGGACATGAAAAGAGTAGAGATAAGCTTATCTTTCAAAGTTTGGAAACTTTGCACACATTCATTGATCCACATAAATTTTTCCTTCGTTTGTGTTAACTTAGTTATAGGAGAAGCAATAGAAGATAACCCATTCACACACCTCCCATAATAAACCACTAAACCCAAGAAACTTGTAATATTCGATGGAATTAAAGGTCTATGACAATTTCTAATAATCTCCATCCTTCTAGGATCCGCCTTAATGCCATCACCTGACACCACATAACCTAGAAAAGTAACCTCTTTCAACAAAAAGTCATATTTTTTATATTTAACATACAACTTCTCCTCCCTTAAGATTTATAATCGCACACTCAAGCAATCCACCAACATTTTTTAACTTTTGGAATAGATGATGATATCATCAATAAAAACCACTACAAACAAATAATGGTATGGTTTAAAGACCCTATAGACAAGAGCCATGAAGATAGTCGGTGCATTAGTCAACCCAAATGACACAACCATAAGCTCAAATTGGCTATATCTAGTCTAGAAGGCCGTCTTGTGAATGTCACACTCCCTCACGTTCACTTGGTGATACTAGGACTGAAGATCAATCATAGAGAAGTGATTAGCCCCTTGAAGTTTGTCAAAAAGATCATCGGTCCTTGGTAGATGGTACTTATTCTTTATGGTGACCATATTTTGTTGTTTATAATCAATGCACATTCTAAGAGCACCATCCTTCTTCTTCACAAACAACACCATGCACACTAAGGTGAATTACTAGACCTTATAAAATCCTTCTCCAACAAATACCTCAACTCTTCTTTCAACTCCTTCAACTCTGCTGAGGCCATATAAAAAGGGGGAATAGAAATGTGTTAAGTATCAAGATGGAGGTCTATGCCAAAATCTATTTTCCTTTTAGGAGGAATACTAGAAGCTCCTCAGGAAAGACATCAAGGAATTCATTAACCCCAGGAACAAACTCTATTGATAAGACATTGGACTTGACATCCTTAACCCTCACAATATGATACAGACACCCTTTAGAAATCAACTTTTGGTCTTTAATACAAGCAGTGAATCTACCCTTAACTAACACATCATGACTCTCCTACTCAAGGATAGGTTCATTAAGAAATTGGAATTTGACCCTGTGGGTTCTACAATGAATAGAAGTATAATATGTATGTAACTAATCCATCCCAATAATGATATCAAAATTCACCACATCTAACTCAAAAAAATCACATGGCAAGGTTTTATGTAGAATGAAAATGGGATAATTTCTATAGACCCTTCTGGTAACAATGGATGCAGAAATGGGAGAAGACACTTCATAAGGCTCATATAACAATTCAGGTTTAACATGGAGCTTTTTGGCAACAAAAAGAGTAATTAAAGAAAGAGTGGCACCCAGGTCTATCAAAGCATATCCATCAAAATAAAAAACCTTTGACATACTGGTAAGGACATCAGACACACCATCTACCCTTGTCTCCCTCAAAGAGCATAAAATCAATTTTTCCCTGGGGCACCTCCTTGTTGGACTCCTCATCTCTTAGGACCTCCATTTGCATCTTCGTCTTATGATGACCATCT
>JAOTQJ010053196.1:0-14300 GCA_025642045.1 Solanum sejunctum
CATGGGTAATAGATATTCAAACTCAAATCAATAATACATTATGAAATTTAAGTCAAAACATAAGTAAAATTCATATTTAAAATATAATATAGATTACCCATGTACAAATCATGCTTTAAAGGGAACATGCACATTCATAACTTTATATCTTCAATGTAAATCATCATAATAGGCCATTAATCAACTTGAAATCATCAATAAACTCAATTGTGAAAGAATTAGCACCACTAAGGAAAAGGTAGAACCTAATACCTTAGGCTTGAGTAGATTCGAAAATATAGGGATATCATTTCATCATGTCCAACTTTACCTCCCATGAAGCACTCTCCACATGTTGTTTTCTCCAAAGCACCTTAACCAAGGCCACATCCTTGTTACAAAGCCGCTTGACTATCCAAAATCTCCACTAAGACCTCCTCATAGGAAAAGTTCTCCTCGACTTCATTACCCTCCAAAGGCATAATATTCTAGGATCACTAATCAACTTTCTCAACATAGACACATGATAGGCCAGGTAAACAGAGCTTAAGTCCATAACTCTAACCTATAAGCCATATTCATAATTCACTTAATTATTTTATATGGTCCTATATACCGAGGGCTTAGCTTGCCCTTCTTACCAGAATACATCATACCCTTCATAGGTGAAATCTTCACATATACCCTAATCACCAACATAAAACTCAAGGTCTCTCTTCTTAATATCCAAATAGGACTTTTGACAACTTTGGGCCGTCTTCAACCTCTCCCTAATTAACTTCCCTTTCCACAAACTCCAATACCAAAGTGGGGCCAATCAAAGTCATCTTTCCTAACTCAAACCTCCCTACAAGGAGATCTACACCTCCTACCATACAAAGCCTCAAATGGTGCTATACTAATGCTCTCATGAGAGCTATTATTGTAAGCAAACTCAATGAGTGGAAGATAGTCACCCCAACTTTCTTTGAACTTCAACACAAAAGCCCTCAATATGTCCTCTAAGGTTTGAATCGCCCTCTTGGCTTATCCATCAGCTTGAGGACGAAAAGCAATGCTCAACCGCACCTTAGTATCAAGCCCTCTTTGAAATAACCTCCAAAAGTGAGAAGTGAATTGGTTTGTAACCTCACCAACTCTTGGATGTACAACCTTGCATAATCATTGGCTCTAAAAGTAGTCTTGGCTGGTAGGAAATGAGCCGACTTAGTTATCTGAACAATGATAACCCAAATGGAGTCAAATTGCCTCCAAGTTCGAGGCCAACCTACCGCAATATCTGTTTTATGATTTTCCTACTACCAAGTAGGAATCTCAATGCCTTGAGTCAAACCACCGGGACTTGGTGTACTACCTTCACTTGTTGGCAATTCGGGCATTCAGATACAAACTTGGCTATATCCTTCTTCATACCATGCCTCCAATATACCACCTCAAATCCCAATACATCTTAGTAGATCTCGAATGAATAGAATAATGAGAGTTATGGGCTTCACTTATGATCACCTTCCTAGGATCCTCTACATCTAGCACACATAATCGATCTTGATACCATAGCACGCCATCTCCCTTTTGTGAGAAAACCTCTATCTTTTTTTGGCGACCAATTTCTTTAACTCGACCAATGATGGATCTAGATCTTTCCTAGTCTTTACATCAAACAACAACTAATGATTTGGTCCTATTTTGAACATGAATACCACCACCAATAAAGTTGACTAACCTAACATCCAACCCAGCCAAAGTATGAACCTCTCTTGCCAACTCTTTCTTCCCTCCACCAACATGAGCCACACTTCCCGTAAATAGCCTACAAAGAGCATTGGCTACAACATTTGCCTTGCTGGGATAATATTGTACACTCACATCATAGTCTTTTAAGAGTACCAACCATCTTCTTTACCTTATGTTAAGATCCCTTTGAGTGAACACATATTGCAAACTCTTGTGCTCAGTGAAAACATCAACATGCACCCCATACGGATAGTGTCTTAAAATTTTCAAAGCAAATACTACAACCGCTAACACATGATCATGAGTTGGGTAATTACACTCATGCACCTTTAATTGCCTTGATATATATGTTATCACCTAACCATATTACATAAGCACACATACCATCCTAATCTAAGAAACATCACAATACGCCACAAACCTATCTAAGTTGGTCGAAAGAGTCAAACAGGAGCCGATGTAAGCCGATCCATCAAATTCTGAAAATTTTTCTCACATTCATCCTACTACACAAACTTAACTTTCTTTTGGGTCAACTTAGCCAATGGATATATAATAGATGAAAACCCTTCAACAAACCTCTTATAGTAGAAATCCAACATAAGAAACCTTAAATGCTCTAGAGGCATAAGCTATTTACCGTTTTGCATCAAAACACAACCCAAATCAATTCTTGAGGCATCACAATACAAAACAAACCCTTCCAATCCTTCCGGTAGAGATAAGATAGGAGCGGAGACAAGCTTATCTATCAAAGTTTAGAACCTCTTTTCACCCTTATTAGTCCACACAAATTTTTCTTTATTATGGGTCAACTTAGTCATAGGAGAAGCAATATAAGAGAAACCATTCACAAATCTCTGGTAATAATCCGCCAAACCCAAGAAACTTCTAATATCCGATGGAGTCAAAGGTCTAGGCCGATTTCTAATTACCTTTGTCTTTTTAGGATCCACTTTAATGAAATTACCCGACACTATATGCCCTAGAAAGGCAACATCTTTCAACTAAAACTCATTAACTACCGAAATCGACTCTATGGTAAGGACTTTGGACTCAACATACCTAACCCTCACAAGATGATAGAGACACCCCTTAGAAATCAACTTTTGGGCTTTAATGAAAGAAATAAATTACCCTTGACCCCAAATCGTGACTCTTCCACTCAAGTATGGGTTCATTAGGGAATTCGAATTTGACCCTATGGGTTTTACAATCAATAGAGGTATAATATGCATGCAATCAATTCATTCCAAGAATGACATCAAAATCAACCATATCTAACTTAACAAAATCACAAGGAAATATTTTATGCAAAATAAAAGTGGAGCAATTTCTATCGACCCTTATAGCAACAATGGATGCACCAACGGGAGTAGATACTTCATATGACTCACACAATAATTTAGTTTTATACCCATCAAAATCAAAGACTTTTAACGTATCAGTGATGACATCGGGCACCTCATTTACCCCTTGTCTCCCTTGAACAGCATAGAACCGATTTTACCTTAGAGCACCCCCTTTTTGTCCTCCTCTTCCCCTAGTACCCCCATTTGCACCTTGGCCTTGTGGAAGGCTATCTTTACCCTTGATTTAATTATGTGGACAATCAAAAATCTTGTACCCAGTTCCCCAAAACCATTACAAGTATTATTGTTCCTCAAACATAGGCCACTATGGCCTCTACCACACCTTTGGTACATGGGGTTAGGCATCACACCACCTCTACCTTGGAATATTTCATTATCATTAGCAATCCTTCTATTAGGAGTATTTGACAAATTTTGGCCTTGGAACTTGTGGCCTTCAGGAAACCGGCCACCCTTAGGATTTTGGAGTCCACCTTCAAAAATGGCCCTCTTGTCCTCACCCATTCTCCTCTTTCTTAACTTTTCTTCCTCCAATTGTTCGTCATAAGTCAAAAGGTGGGAAAGTTCATATCACCTATTAACATGGTAGAATGACATTTTTCATTTACCAAGTCAGACACACCAATCACAAACTTGATCATCCTAGACCTTGGCTTGGCCACCAATTATGGAGCATACTTCGAAAGTTGATTGAACATGAGGGCATACTCCATCACACTCACAAATCCTTGCTTTAGATTCATGAATTCCATCATTTTGTCCTCCCTTAACTCAAAAGGGAAGAACTAGTTGAGAAATGCCTCCTTGAACTCTTCCCAAAAGATGACATTGTTATTCCCCTCCTCCAACTTCCATTGGGTGAACCAAAATTGACCCATCCCTTTGAGATGGCAGGCTGCCAACTCTTCTTTCTCCACCGAGTTACCCTTATAATAGACAATAATTTGTACACCTCATCAATAAATTCTTGAGGGTCCTTATCTACTTTGGACCCATGTAACTCCGGTGGGTTCATTCTTGTGAACTCCCTCACCCTAGAAGCCAGAGTAGAATCATGAGGGGCTTGGGCCCCTTGGTTGAATTGATTAGTCATGACATGGGCTAGCATGATAATAGTATCCCAGAACACTTCATGGGCCACTCCCCCATCTTGAGGAACGGGAGTGGCCGGTTGCTCCTAGGGTGAACGAGCTATTCTTCCTCTTGGAATATACATGATCTAGCATATAAAAGGACATTCGTTAGGAAAAAAACCATACCTTAAGTTCTATAGAATTACATAGTTCATGAAGAAGGGAAACATTTCATAAAACACCTCACAGCCTCTCGTTCAAAGTTGTGGTGCACTTCACAACCATGAACAAGACTCTAATCGATGCGGCATGCTGGATTCCTAGGACTATTAACAACCTAGTGCTCCAATACCAAGTTTTGGTATGACCCAAGCCTAGGGCCTAGAAGTGACACAGCAATTGGGAACCCGAAGGGACCCAAACAAACGTCTTAGCATATCAATCATACATCCTTGGTCGCTGAGGAAAAGTAAACAACATCAAGAGATTTGAATTAGGATAAGGGAACTAAGGAAAGTCTTAGATAACCATAAATATCTAAAAGTCAAGAACATAGCATAATTACATCACTTGTCCAACAACACCTCTAGGATAGATAGGGCGGGGCCAAGAACCTTTTCGGGCTCACTCTCATAGTATCAAGAGTGCAACATAAAGAAATAACATAAGCAAGATTAGCATAGCTAGTGTTCATAAATTTGAGGACTCACCAATGCTTATCTTCAAGATATCCATAACTAATCACGTAGAGGATGATTATGAGGAGATCTGGGTTTCTACATGGTAACGTCATGTAGGCATAGAGTATGCATTAGTACATATGAATGTACTATGTATGTAGGATAAAATGCAACATGAAATAAGCAACCTAGTCAAAATGCATAATCATAAGCAAGGGATAGTATATTAGCAATATGGCATGCATGATCAATGCTTGAAGCAAAAAATGCTTATGTAAAACATAATACATGAGTAGGAAGAGACCATATCCATATAGCCCAGGAAAGCTTTGTTTGAATTAAAAGGCATATACACCCTTGGAAAGTAATTGAGGTACATGCCCCTCAATAAGGATATACAAGCCTACCACCCCCCAACTAGGCGAATGAGATATATGCCCCTCAATAAGGTAGTACAGGCTTACCACCCACAGACAAGGCGATTGAGGTACATACTCCTCAATAAGGTAGTATGGTCTTATCAACCCCCTACAAGGTGATTGAGGTATTTACCCCTCTACAAGGTAGTACGGGCTTAACACCCCCCGACAAGGTGATTGAGGCTTAACACCCCCTTAACAAGGTGATTGGGCTTAACACCAACCAATAAAGTATGGTCAACTTGCAACACCATAGATACTTCCCATGAATTTAGAACATACATACATTCCTTTCATTTTCATAAAGTCACTTGACTCATAGGTCATGCATTAGATCATCAATAATGTAAGAATCCTTAACTAGACATTTTATCAAACACTTGGTGAGTGTGTAATCCTAGTTCAAAATCATGCAATTCAAGAGTGAAATCATGTGAGAAAACTCAATGTAAATCAACCCACCTATACTTGGTAACACCCTCGTGCAAGATATATTGAAACCCCTCATCAAATCTTATAGTAGATCATAGATTAATAGCTCAAAACATGTTTAAACAGTCAACATTTTATGAAACCCCAACACAGTTTATAATCAAACTCATAATAAGAGACACCCATAGATAATTCAACTTGAAAACATGTAATTTACATAAAAAGCAAGGTTAGGCACCATGGGTGAAAGGATCCAATGGTTGATACCCACATACCTCAACTTTGGGATTTTCTTGATGAAGATTTGAATGAGAACTTGAAGCTTGATGAATTTCTTAAGATCTAGAGATGAGTTTGGGGTACTTGAATTTGGATGAAATATTTGGCTAATTGTTAGAGAGGGTTTTGAGAGTCTCTTGAGTGATATAGAGTTAAAAAAAGACTAAGTATAGGTGTTTTTACACATAGGAAGACTTAGACCCAAGACCCCAAAGCCTTAGTAAGAAACGGTGAAGTTGGCAACAAAATACATATCTCTGTGCCGCTGGCACATCATGCCTCAGTCGCTAATCGACACTGGATAAGAAAAACTTTGGAAAATGAAATTTTTCTATGGTTGCTCTAAAATCAGGGTTGTACAGATTTTTCACTCAATTTACCCCTGATCACAAATATGTAGTCAAATTTTTTATATCACGCTTGAATTTTGAGATGTAGGAAGATTACGATTGTGGGCATTTCTGAGGCACATTTTGGGCACCTATTGGGGCATTTCAAAACCATGCCCGTAAGTGATATCTATGATTAAGTAGCTTGTGAGTGTAGGAGCAATAGTAATAGGCCCTCCTCCATATTGGTCTAGGTCTTTAGGGGCCTCTCCTCTATAGTAGCATTAGTAGTGGTGGTGGCTGGAACCTCAGGCCGTGGTACTGGGGCAAACATCTCTAGCATGGGAGCTAATTGAGGCGGTGCTCGCTCGAGTGCAATCAGGTTCTCCTTAGCCTTAATCACACTTGCATCCAAAGTACACTGAACTATGATAAATGATCTAACTTATGTAGACTCTCCACCTCCAACTCTAGACAGATTTTGTAGATCAAGCAAGGAAAGGGGATGGAGGTATACCTCTTCAAGGCCACCTCATGGATCTACTCGGTGATGAGGATAGCCCAATCTATCTCATAGCTAGCCAATATGTTGGAAACTAGAACTGCATGCTCCAACGTTAAAGTATTATATACAAGCATTAGGTGGATCTGTAATCTAACAACTACCCACCAAAACTTGGCAAGAAAAGTGAGAGAAGCATTCATAATAGGCTTCGAGTGAGGGGCTACCCATGCAAACTCCAAATTCTGTGAAGCAATCAAACTGGCCACCTTTCTCATCAAGCCGACTCTGCGGTTGTGGTCTCTTATCAGGATCAAGTCCCCAGTATACCCCACTGTATGGTCGAACCATGGTATGGATCTAGACCTGTGAGATCAGGCCTAAATAGCATGCAGTGAATGGTTGTCTCCAGATGTCCACCTATTGACTCCTCTCTCTAGTATGCGTCAGTCTAGGCTGAGAAAGGGGCTTCTTCCACATGGGAAGAATGCTAGGAACTATGGTTGCATAAGATGCGTAGTAGAACTCCTACACCATGGTTGGGGAGTACCAACCTAGTGATTTGGTCACCCACTGGAGCCTGTAACATTTGATGTTATCCTAGAGACCGAGGACAATATCTAATCTGGCTAAGATGATCTAGGGATCCTCAAAAATGGAGCGAGCTGGCTCACCCCACTCAGTAACCCAACAAACTCTGTATATATGTCCCGTATGCCCGTAATACACTAATAACTAGTAAGAGCATTTTGAGGTGATGGTGATATCTACAGTGTGGTGAAGGACTCTGTGTTTAACTCATCGCCGGATCCTGGCATTGAGCCTGACTCCTCTCTGGATGGAGTTATTTGAGTGGAGTTGCTCCTGCTGTCTTCTCCCTCGTTAGAATAGGGAGTACAAATGACAAGGGCCGATCTCTACCCAAGTCTAGTTGCAGCCCATGTCTGTGGTATGTAAGCATCAGGGTCAAGTCAGATGTTGTCACAATCTGGTCCTATGGTCTAGACGTGACACAACGAATGCGGATCCTGAAGGGACCCTATACAAGCCTCTTAGCATATCATTATACATCCTTGCTTAAGGGAATAATTAAACATCAATATGAGAAAATAAAATAAGGATAAAAGGGGCTAAAGGAGTCTTTCTTAGCTTAAAAATATAAGAATCAATAAAGGTAAAGCTCAATGCATCATTATATAACTTGTCCAACAATACCTCTAAACTTAGAATTGAGTGGGGGCCAAGATAACCTTTCGGGTTCACCCTCATAGTCAAAAGCATATAATAAAATAAAGAGAGTCTTTGCGTAACATAAGATCAAAAGATATCATCCGCAAACTTGAGCACTCACCAAACTTAATTCAAAGATAGTACTAGACACGCGAAGGAGGAAGATGATCAAATGGAGCTCCAGTTCCTACATGGTAACATCATGTAGGCATAAAGTATGTGTTAGTATGTTTGAATGTACTAAGTATATTGGATGCAATGCAACAAGAGATTGGCAACATAAGCAAAATAAATAAATATAATCAATAGATGAGCATAGTAACAATATGGCATGCATGAATGATGCTTAAAGTAAAACATGTTTATATAGAACATATTACATGTGTAGAAAGAGACCATCATATAGAGACCAAGGCCTACTACCCACTGGATTAAGTCAATTCAGATACAAAACCCACAACATGGTTGCACGGGCCTACTACCCCCAAGAGATGCATTAGGTACAAACCCTCAACATGGTTGTTTGGGCCTACCATCTCCCGAACGAGGCATGGTCAACTTGCAACACTATAAATACTATTCATGAAATCAACATAAATCTATATTCCTTTCATCGTCATAAAATAACTTAACTCATAAGCATTGAAATAGACCTTCAATAACTCAAAAACTCTTAACCGAATATTTTATCAAACACTTAGCTGGTGTGTACACTATTTCAAAATAATGCAATTCAAGAGTGAAATCATATGAGAAAAATTAATGTAAATCAATCCACCAATACTTAGTAACACCCTCATGAAAGATATATTAAAACCCTTCATCAAATCTCATTATAGAACATACATTCATAGCTCAAAACATGCTTAAACAGTCCACAGTTCACGAAAACCCCAACATAGTTTATAATCAAATTCATAGAAAGAATACCCATAAGTAAATCAACTTGAAAAAATATAATTCGTAAAAAAAGTAACGTTAGGCACCATGACTGAAAAGACCCAATGGTTGAAACCTATATACCTCAACTTTAGGGATTCTATTGATGAAGATTTGAATGAGATCTTGAAGCTTGAATGAAATCCTTAAATCTCGAATGAGATTGGGACACTTGAATTTTTGACAGAAATATTTGGCTAAGTGTTTGAGAGGGTTTTGGGGAATGTCTTGAATGATATAGTCTTGAAAAATGACTAAGTATAGGTGTTTTTACGCATGGGAAGGATTATGCCAAAGACCCAAAGGCCTTGGATCGAAACAAAAAGAATTGGCAAAAAAAATGTAAAGGTCGGGCCCTTGCCGCGTCGCGCCAGGGTCTTGGATTGGCATTGGATAAGGAACTTTTGGGAAAATGAAATTTTGATATGGTTGCTCTAAAATTAAGGTTAGATCTATTTTCCACTCAATTTTTCCCCTGATCACGAATATGAAGTTGGATATTTGATATCACGCATAAATTTTGAGATATATGAAAACTACAATTATGGGCATTTTCAAGGCACATTTTCAGGAACTTCTTTTTTGGGGTGTTTCAGTATCTTCCCTTTGGGAACATTTGTCACTAAATGTCAAACAAACATACATAAGAAGAATAGTCATGATAAGATCAGCCCCAACAAGAATGCAATAATGCAATTAAGCATCATTGCAAAATCTCAACATAAGTGTCAATATAACTATGAACTTCTTAACATAAAAATGAATGCATGCAATGACATAATGCAGATGCTTAAGACTTCAAACCTTAGGCTTGATTAGAATAGAAGAGATAGGGATATTGCTTTTCCATGTTTGTTTCGGCTTCGCATGTGGCACTTTCAGCTTGTTATTCCTCTAAAGAACCCTAACGTAGGCTACATCCTTGTCCCTTAACCTCTTCACTTATCTGTCAAAAAATTTTACCGAAACCTCTTTATAAGTCAGGTTTCCTTCAACAATGCCCACAACATCCAATGGCACAATACCATTTCGGTCTCCCACACACCTCCTCAACATAGATATATGGAAGATTGGAAGAACCAAGTGCATTTCACTAGGCAACTCCAACTCATAGGCCACCTTACCAATATTCCTTTATATCCTATAAAGAAAAACAAATCTTGGACTCCATTTACCCTTTTTATAAAAATGAACCACACCCTCCGTGGGTGAAACCTTCAAATAGACCCAATCACTAACCATAAATTCAAGATCCCATCTCCTCTCATTGGCATAGGAGTTTTGATAACTTTAGGCTGTTTTCAACCTCTCCTTTACCAACCTCACTTTCTCTAAGGCCTCCATAATAAAATGTGGACCCAACAAAGCCTTCTCTCCCACTTTAACCACCCAACCAATGACCTACAATGTCTACCATAAAGTGCCTCAAAAGGAGCCATATCGATGCTTGCGTGATAACTATTATTATAAGAAAACTCAATTAATGGAAGATGGTCATCCCAAATACCCTTAAAATCTAATACATAAGCTCTAAGCATATCCTCAAGAGTTGGATAGTTCTTTTGGCTTGCCATCTATTTGAGGGTGAAAGGTAGTTCTAAGCTTAACCTTGGTACTAATACCTCTTTGGAAGGACCACCAAAAGTGATAAGTGAATTGAGCATCATGATCTAAAATTATAAACAAAGGCACCCCATGCAACCTAACCAACTCATGAATGTACAATCTAGCATACTCTTCGGCCCCATAAGTAGTAACTAGTTTGAAACGATAGGAAATGAGCCGACTTTGTCACTCTATCAACCACAACACAAAACAGAATCAAACCTTTCTAGTCTTAGATAACCCAACCACAAAATCTATATTGATTTCCTCCCACTTTCATGTAGGAATCTATCTATCTTGGGCTAGGCCACCTAACCTTTGATGCTTGACATTCACTTGTTGGCGATTTTGACAACCGGACAAATACTTAGCAATGTGTTTCTTCATACCATGCCACCAAAACACTTCCCTCAAATCTCTATACATCTTGGTAGAATTGGGGAGAATAGAATAGGAAAAATTATAAGCCTCATGAAGAATCTTCTCTCTCAAGTCACCAACATAAGGCACACACAATCTACCTTGGTACATAAGGGCACCATCTCCCCTTGGGAGAAAACCTCCACCATACCATCTCTCACCAAGGCCTTCAATTCTAGCAAGGCAGGGTAAAGGTCGTGTCTTTCCTTCACATCCTCAATCAATGAAGATTTTGAATAATCAAGCACCACTACTCTACCATTGTCCACCTTATCCAACTTTACTCCCAACCTAGCCAACCTATGGACCTCTTTAGCCACCTCTTTGCCATCATCGTCAATATGAGCTAGGCTACACATAGATGCCCTACTTAAAGCATCGGTCACAACATTAGCCTTACTAGGGTGATGATGCATACTCATATCATAATCTTTAAAAAGCTCTAACCATATTCATTGTCTGGGCCTCATCAACTTCTTTCCTAGCATGTACAACATAGAACTAATTACCATATGGGTCACCACCTTAAGCTTGGACACTTTGTTTCACTTACCCTCTTTAAGCTACTTGACCTCGTCGATGCCCTTTTTTACTCTTACAGCAACATTGGGACACTCAATGATCTTATGTCCCATCTTTCCACAACCAAAACATGCATTGGTACCCTTTAAGAACTTACCATAATAGTTCCTCCCTCACTTGGAGGAATGGCACCACCTTTCCTAACATCACCTTGAGCCTAAGAATTGGCCTTTTTTTCTTTGTCAAACCTTTGAGGAGCACTTTTTGAATACCCTTTTCCTTGTTGAAATCGGCCTCCACTGGGCTTGCAATAGGAGAATCCACCCTCATAAAGAGCCCTCTTGTACTCGTTTCATCTCATCTTTTAAAGTTTTTCACTCTTCACTTGTTCAGCATATGCCATGAGTCTAGAAATATCTATTTCCTTAATGAGCATGGTGGCCTTACATTCTATCTTCACTAAGTCGGATACACACTAATTGAACTTTTCCAAGAAAGGCCCAGAGTTAACCACCGATGAAGGAGCGAATTTGGATAATTTGGTGAACTTGGGGGAATAGTCCTTCACATTCATACCATCTTGGTACAAGTTCATAAAACATCATCACCTCAGCTTTGGTTAGCTCAAGTTGGAAGAAATGGTCTAGGAAGGAATCTTTGATCATCTCCAAAATTATAGCACCTTTATCAAGCCTCTCGTACTTCTATTGAGTGAACGAAGCATGAACCACTCCTTTAAGTTACAGGCCTCCAACTCGGCCATTTCCTTTAAAGATACTCGCATAATCTCCACTACCTTATATATCTCATCAACAAACTCTTGTGGATCCTCATCCACCTTTAAACTATGAAATTTCGGGGGATTCATTCTAGTGAAGTCTCTTATCCTCGAAGTCAGAGTAGGAATCTTTGGAGAAGCAACAACTTAAGCCAATATGGTGATTACAGCTTTAAACTCATAATTATACACTTGGTTCACTCTAGGGACTTGAGGGGAAGAAGGAACTTCATTTGCATTAGCATTATTTCCTCTTGGCAATGGAGCACATCGCAGAGCCATTTCTAAAAACATAAAGGGACAACACGACATAGAGTACAAAAGAAGCAAAATTTTCATAAAACATCTCATAGCCTCCTATTTGTTGATGTGGCACGCTTCAAAGTAATGAACAAGACACTAGCCAATGTGGCAGGTTGGACTCCCTAGGATTCTTTTGAACCTTATGCTCTAATACCACTTTTGCCATGACCTGAACCTAGGGCCTAGCCATGATATGGCGAATGTGACACCCAAAGTCATCCCATCCATGTCATATGTTCATAACATCAATATTCAAGATATGAAATTAGCATACATAAGAGAATAAGCAAGCAGAAGTATACAGAACTAAAATGTCATAGGTTCCTTTAGGGGAACATACATTAATTCATCAAGTCCCAATCAAGCCTCTATATCATAGATCTTGGTAGGTAATAGCACGTAGCTCACTAACTCACCCTTGGGATATACATAAAAGAATGCAAATGGTAAAGTCTCAACATAAAGGCAATCATCATAAGGTTTGTTCCCGAAGCATGGGAACTCAGTAGTAAATCTTCGAGCTCAAGTTCCAAACCTAGTCACGAAATCAAAGAGTTACCTCGTCGTCCATACCTACTTGGTTAGATCATATAGGCAAAGAAGTATGCATTATTACACAAAATGCACTAAGTATGTGGGTATGATATTAATCAAGGGACATCATAATAATATCAATATACATAATCATAATCAATAGGATAAGGACACAAAATGTATGGGCATGTAAGTTAAAAAAATGATGAGAAGAAATATTATTAAATTCATTCATAACCTTAACATTATATATCTAGGAATAAGACCATAAACAACATATAATACAATGCAGACTGTTACATAGCATCTTAATGTTTACTCTATATCAAGCTAAGAGTAGTTTACTTTGCTAAGGTAAACTTCATCCTCACCCTATATTCTCTATCCTAGCACAATGAGAACCATGATTGACCCTACCCTTTAGGCTCTATCCTAGTATGGTGAGTATCCATCATATAAGCTAATGGGATCCAATAGAACACATTTAAGGCATAAAACATAAACAATATTCCTATGGTGGCACATAAATTTGGGACCACAGTATATATCAAAGCCCTGTATGTGTTAAGTCATATCCTACAGAATATATAAATCATGCATATACATAGCTTTAAACATAACTCATACTTCAATAAAATCATATTTTCATAATTCATAAATAGTCATTGTACCTTTTATGAACACATTATATCATAAAAATAGTCCACCTACTTTGCTTTCATCATAGGGGGGTGGTATATATTCCTACATTAACATCATCTTACACATTGGGATTTTCATCATTCTTTTTATCATAACATCGTCATAGTTTTCATAACATCATGATTATCATAACATAATCATCATCATCATCATTTAATATATGCTTTTCATATTTAAGATGATAGATATAGAAGTTCATAGCTTTATCATAGGCAACTAGGGCTAAGTGTGGATCCATGAGTATTTGAGTCAAAATCATGCAATTGAGTAGGATTCATAAAAATATGCATTTAAATCAATTTAAAACATCAATAAATGAACCCAATTATACTTGAAATCTCAAACTTTTGCTTGAAATCATATAGATCATGAAATTCATTATAATTCATACATAATTAGTCATAATCATCATATAGGAATCAAAATTTATGCATTGGGAATCATAACTGGAAAGCCCATAAAAATTC
>JAOTQJ010053207.1:0-49439 GCA_025642045.1 Solanum sejunctum
AAAGCTATGGGTTTTATTATTCCGAAATCACTTTAAAAATTATTTTGAAGCATGTTAGTAATGTGTATGATGAGAAAATTAGCAAGTTCCCTGAAATCACTTTTATGTGTGAAGTTGAGCAATTTTGACAAATTTCATAAACGAATAACTTCTTAATTTCAAACATGAATAATTTGTATTTTACTAAGTTTTTGAAACTAGTTTCCATGCATACAATACTCACGACTCTATTCATGCCATTTTTGGTTTCGCTCACCGTTTCCCAGGCCGATTATTATCGTGCTTATGTATAGCTATATGTATATATATATGTTTCGAAGTAGGTTGGATACGGCGGGTTGGTTTGCCCATGGGCCGGCTTTGCTTAGTTTGGAGGCATAAGGATCTGGGCTTGGGATATGTTGGCATCATGACATGTGGGTGCTTGGCCCCTTTGCCCCGGGCCACATGAACACATGGTCCCTTCGCCACGTTTCACTTATAGGATGGGCATGATGACCTTTACATATTATGATATGTGAGTGCCCGGCCTCTTCGCATCGCCTCACCTATCTTATGACGTGAGCGCATGGCCCCTTCGCCACGGTTCACCTATGTTACAGTTGAGATTTGTGTTGGAGATTTTGGAGATTTAAAACTTTTAGTGTTATGCTGTGGTATGGCGCGAGTTTGGAGGTCTCCATCATTCCTGTCCGATATGTATTATTTGATGTTTTAAATAAAAAAATATTTTGATGTTTTCATACAGGTTTGACTTACATATTTTATCCGAATTATTACTCTCACTTATATTTCGTACTTTTTGCTTTACATACTCGATATGTTTTTCGTACTGACCCCCTTCTTTCGGGGGGGCTACGTTCATGCTCGCAGGTACCGATGTACAGGTTACAGAACCATCTTCCTAGGAACTCTGTCTACCGTTGACGTGCTCTCTTTGCGTCAAGAGCAGATCTTTTGGTATATACATGTACATGTATTTTATGTATTTTGCATTTGTGTATATTCGAGGGTATGACAAGGCCCTGTCCCGTCCTATGATTCAGTTCATGTGTTTAGAGGTCTGTGGATACATGTGGGTATGGGAATTGTGTTTGGTATGACTTCGTTCGTATGATATGTTTGTTGGGTGGTTCTGCCACAGTAGTGACCTTATCGACCCGCATATATATGTATAGTGATGTTTGTTGTTGTTGGGTTCGCTGTTGCAGGTGTGGTTAGTCAGTAAAACAGAGGAAACTCTACCAAAATTTTGAGAAATATCTTAACCATTATAAGTGGTTCCGATTTGGTATTTGTCTGGGTGCCCAATCGAGACTAATCACGGCCCCTCAGTTGGGTCATGATAGGACTTACCCAATTGTGATCCACAATTGAGTATATCACGCCTGTATCTAACTGTTTTATTATTTCATTATTGACTACCTCTTGTATAGGAAGATTGAGGCAGTGCTGACGCTTGATGTACTGTCAAAATACAACACTTTTTATGCTTAAAACTTGGAATTTTTTTTATTTTACAGAATATATGAGTTGGCACTATTTTTTGGCAAAGTGTGTAGAAGTTGCTAAAGTTGAAGATCCATGAGATGCTTTTAGAGCTATATAGTATTGTATAAGTCATAAAGAAGGTTTCATATACAATTATAGTGAAGGGTGGATTTATGATTTTGAGTCTACGAGCATGCAGATGAGCCGTAGAAGACTTTACAAGCCGTAGTCTTTGCATCGTACCTTGAGGATCAGAAGGTGGGGACTTACTGAAAATCCTTCAAACAAAACCCCTACGAGCCATAGAATCTTATATGGGCTGTAGATGGGTGTCGTAGAACACAATTCCAAAATTGTAACAATAGTCCACGAAAGCTTGATCACGAGTTGTAAACTGTTATATGGACCGTAGAGTACCTCTAGAGCCTGCTGACCCAGTTATTCTATTTTGTTTTTGTTTTGTATTTTAAATACTATAAATAAATTTTTAGCTTTTTTTATAGAAAATGAAGAGGGAATAGTAGAGAAACATTAGAGAGTTTGGGAAACACTTGTAAAATATTATTTCATCTTTTGATTCTAATCTTGTGATTCTATTGTATAAGTGCTCAATTATGTTATTCAAATTCATAAGTCTTGCATTTACACTGATTATGAGTAGCTAAATCCACAACTAAGGTTGTGGGAACCATAAAGAACTAACAAAGTAAAATCGAATAATTCACAATTCTTGAAAAGTGTGCATACATGTATTAATTAATTCTCTTTATATTGAATATTTTCTAATGGTGGCCAATATTAGAACCTGCCTAGTGTTACTGATTGGACCAAGGTAGTAATAAATAGGAAAAGAGATTAATTAATAGGATTTCGATTGATGTTTCTCGTCTAATTAATCGAATTGGGCTAAGGTGAGGTTGCATTGGGAAAATAGGTAAGCATTAGTAATGTCACACTGTGGGGTGGCCCAAATCACATAGTGAAATTTGCCTCTCGCCTGGACAAAGGGTTTGGTGAACTTAACTTACTGTTCTGCATACTACACACAGGAAAAGAATTTTATTGTCTGGTAATATACTGACTTAGGGAATCATGGGGAACACAATACCCTAGTTACTCTTTATACTGGTTTAACACTTGTGTTAGCTTGGAGTTACTTTTTACAGTTATTATAAAACCCCTTCTCCCATTCGAGGAGATAAGTTGGTTATTCAACCCGAATTACAATTTAATTCTTCTAAGTCTACCATATTCCCTTTGGGTTAGACCCTGACCTTAGTTAGGTTATATATGTTAACAATAACCACTTTAGCCTAAAAAAGGAGGTGTAGCTTAGGTGACATCAAGATTTTTGGTGCCATTGCCGGGATTATAACTAGACTTATCAAATTCAAATAATTTGGGAATTAATCCTTATTTTCCTCATTTTTATGTTTTTTGTTATTTTTGCTTTCTTATAAGGTATAGGTGTAATGTATGCCAAATATGTAATGTTGACGCATACCCTTGACTCCGTTTGACCTAAAGATCCAGAGAAGACTTAGAAGGATGACCTATGATAATACAAACAACATGATAAATACAGCTCTGAACCGGAATGAGAATGACAATGACAACCCACTTTCTTTTGAGGTCATTATTCTACAGCAATATAAATTCAATGCTAAAGCTTATAATGGAATCAATATCAGTTGAACCATATGACAGTAGAGGTTACTAAGCTATTATGTTGTTACCTACCAGTTGACACAAAGTTTATGATTTTTTGTGAGTTGCTTCAGATGCTGCAAAATAGTGGGTTATTCGCAGGCCTACCATCAGAGGGTCTGCATAGTCATCTATACAACATTACACTTTTCTATAAGAGCATAATGGAACACAAAATTTGTCTATGAATGCTGTGGGACTTAGTCTTTGCCCATTATCTTGACATGCAATACAACGGTATGGCTATTTGAGCTTTTGCAGAGTCTGATCACCAGTTAGGCTGAGTTGCAGAAGGCCTTTTTAGAGAGGTTCTTCCCGAGATCGAAGAAGTGCAAGAAAGATCAAATCAACAACTTTGAGTAACTTCCTAGTGACTCGATCAGTACTACATGAGAGTGGCGTATAATGTACTTGAGAAGTGTCCCTGGTCGCAAAAATATTAATGATGCCTTGGTGGAGATCTACTACCATGTTATGGATGAGAATAATCAACCCTATGTTGATACCGTTATGAGGGGCATGTTCCTGGATCAACCACTGACAAGGATTGCTGAGAGGATGGAACTGGTTGTCAATACAAATCATGCATGGGAGCAAAGAGACAGATCATCTACTAGAAATTTGTTTGTTGTCGGTATTTTTTTGGAGCAAGCTAAAATAAATGAAGAGATAATGCAAGAGCTTGCATGAATCCATACAAGGATGAAGGTGATGATGAAGTAAAATGAGGAATGCATCAATGCAATTGTTCATCAGCCTCTGCAGCACCCATATATGATGATCCCTACTAATAACCCACTATTTTGCAGCATCTGAAGCAACGGGGGATGAGAAGGGGGTTTTCGAAACAACACCGAAGGGCCCAATTAGGACTATTGGTGGAAAGGTCAATGAAACCAATGTCAGAACTATAATCAAGATGGTTCTTTCAATGACAACCGTAGAGGTTATTACGATAGAAATTGGGGCCAAAATAATGATGAAAATCGGGGTTGCAGAGATGGCTACAAAAATAGTCCTTATGTGCTACCATATATTTGCAATACCGTTGCTAGTATTTTCAGAGTTGAGTAGATGTTTCAGCTTCTATTTAAGAAAGCTGAGACACAAGATGAGACTCTGAGGGGGATCAAAGCTGATACCTTGAGCATAAATCAGAAAATTGAGTCTCATTTTGTTGCTATCAAATAGATTGAGCAATAGTTTGGTCAAGTTTCAACTCAACTCAACTAATGTCAGAGAGGTACACTTCCTAGCAACACAGTTCATAACCCAAAGAATGAAGAGCAGTGCATGGCGGTCACTGCTCTTGGTGGCAAGAGTACCATTGATACTCCCATGCTAGTAGATTAGGATGATGTTCGAGAGGAGACAAGTTAGGTCAAGTATATGGATACCATAGTTGATCGTGTGAAGGTTAAGGGATGCTATAGAGGTAGCACAGAAGCTGAAGGCCATTCCTAGGACTCCTCCTCCCTTCCCTCAAAGAGTCAAAAGAAGGAGGAGGGAAAGTTCAAGCACTTTCTCTACATGCTGAAACAACTCTCTATCAATATCCCTCTCATTAAGGCATTGGAGAAGATCCTAGGATATGCTATGTTTATCAAGGACCTAGTTACAAAAAAATGCATTGTGAGTCAGGAGCTCTCTCAAGAGCTTCAACATTGCAGTGTAATTGATATGAGATCCATAGTGCAAAAGTGAGAAGATCCCGACGCTATTACCATACCCTGCACTATAAAAGATATGGAGTTCACAAGGGCATTATGTGATCTCGATGCCAGTATAAATCTAATGCCTCTTGTGGTTTTCAAGAAGCTAGGACTATGAGCCCACCTTGATGAGCATATAGTTATTGATGGCTGACCACACGAGAAAGAAGCCTGTGGGGATAATCTATAATATGCTTGCAAAGTTGAGAATTTCATATTCCCCGCAGACTTTGTGATCCTAGATTGCGAATTCAACTTTGAAGTTCCGATCACCTTGGGAAGGCCATTCCTAGCCACTGATCAAGCACTAGTGGATATGAAAGCTAGCCAACTTAGGTTTAGATTGAATGACAAAAAAGTTGTCTTTAATATCTATTAGTCAATGAAGAGGCCAGATGATCTGAAGAAAGATGTTTAGGCACTTGGTGAAGTCTGAGTAACCAAGTTGTCCAAGTCATGCTGCGACAATAAATCAGGTACTACTTGGGCATCAACCCAAGATTTTTGATGTAACAGTTGTAGTTATATTTTGTTTTTAGCTTTTGGACTCATAGGTAGTTTAATTTTTCATATTTTTTGGTTTTAATTTTGGATGTTGGACTGGGTGCATGTAAGGGTAATAGTGTGTTTTGTGAAGAATGTGCAGGTATATGACTGAGTCAGCCATCCTTAATTGAAAAGGCACCAAAAGTGCTTCTATAATTAGTTCTACGGGTCGTATGTCATTTTGGGAGCCATACAACATATTATAGACACTTCGATTGAGCAAAATGTTATGCAGTCTAGTCTAGGAGCCAACTTTACTGCCCATAGATAAAACTACGGGTCGTGAATAGAGCATGTGGACCCCAAGTAAGTTTTTTGATTTTTGACTAGCTATTAAGGTTTCTCTGACCAACTCTATGAGTCGCATCTAGATCTATGACTTGTAGAGTAGTCCGCAAAACCTAGTCCTTAAAACTAGGGTTTAGACTTTCTATGAAACCATGATCTACGAGTTGTAAAACACTATATGACCCATAATCGGGGTTTTGTAGAGTCTATGCCTATTAGTTTTGACATACCCAGCCAACTTATAAGTAATAGTGTAAAAATATTTTTATCCCATTTTCCCCTAAATATACGAGTCAAACCCAGCAACCCCACTCCTTCATTCCTCTGATCACTGGCGAGAATCCCCCCACCATTTTCTAGCCACTTTTTTGACATGCCCTAAGGTTTCACAGGTTCACTTCGTCCTTTAATTTCTACAATTTGGTCATTTAATTTGGTAAATTACCAATCTTCAAAAACCCTTTTTATTTACCATGTATTGTTTGATTAGGTTGAACCAAAATTGATGGGTATGGTAATTCTAGCCATGAACATATGAGTGCCATTGTTGTGTTTGAAAATTGAAATGTATAGTTCTCAATGTATGAGTATGTGTTTAGGCTGGAAATTGGTGTGCTTGCATTATCCTTATGTTTGAATGATGTTTTTGAAAGCAATGTAATCACATACTATTTGAATTAAATTGATTATATGCATTGAAAATTTGGTGTGTGATGGCATGTGCTTGTGATTTTGATGCTAATTTATTCAAGTGGGATTGGTAGGTCTGGGAAAGTATGGTAAATGATTTTTAATAAGGGTATATTTGGGAATTTACATGTGGGGTGTTGGGTGTTTTGATATGAATTGTGTGGGGTTTTTGTGTATTGCCTTGATGCTGAAACTATAGTTGAATATAGTGTATGGGGTCCATGTTGATAGGCTTAGACACTCAGGCCATTAGTTTTTCTGTGGTACAAGGGTCTTTTGCAACGTATGAAAACTTCCATGGGTCATAATTTCCCTTCGTATAAAAATCTAGAAACATGATGTTTATGAGAATCCATTAGACGAGACCTTCAATGAGTCATGGAATACTCTATAGCTCATATAAAGGTCTTACAGATCCCTGCTTGCAAAACTCTAGACTTTGGAATCATCTATGACGCGTAGATACTTCTGTGAGTTGTATCTAGTCTCATAGATGCTATTCCAGTAACCAAAAATTGGTGGATACTATTTCTACAAGAGCCTTCTATGGCTTATCATTCTCACTACGACCCATAGAGGTGCTTCCGTAGATCCCTTTGTACCCAGGTCTAATGTATTTTTGCATTTCATTTCTTGGCCTGTGGGGCTAACCATGTTCTATAAACATAGATGTTTCAGGTACTATGGCCCCAAAGCCAAGATGTGTGGGTATTCAATCCATGTAGAGGAGGCTCAGAGATGAGACCTCAGGGTAGTAGGAGACCCTGAGGTTAGTGGATTAGTTGAAGAGCTCAGGACCTAACTTGACCCTGATGCTGATAGACCACAGAGACGAACTGCAACCAGACTTGGAAAACCCAATCCTAGGCTATTGTTATTCTTATTTCCAGTCTGGTGAGGGAGGCAACGACATAGCAACTCTATACATATGACTCTATCTAGAGAGGAGTTAGACTTAGAGTCAAGTTTCAGTGACGAGTAGGAGTTAGAGTCCTTTATCGCACCACCACAGACATCACCATCACCTCCAGATCCTTTTACTAGTCGATGGTGTGTTGTGGGTATACAACATATCTACATAGAGGGCATATAGAGTAATGAGTAAGGAAAAGTAGCTGACTCGAGGATCCCGAGATCATTGCCTTCGGTTTAGACATTTCCCTAATCTCTAGGACACCATCATCTATTATGGGCTCCAGTGGCTAATCCTAACCAACTGTAAAGCGGTCGCAGTCACATATAAACCTAACCAAGGGTTAGGGTCGAATCCACAGGAAATACTAGACTTGACTATAGTAATCCACTAACAATTATTTCAAGCATCGATCACTACATTCTCTAGAATGGTGGGGGTTGTAATTTAAGATAAAGAACAAGTAGAAATACTATACTGCAGATGTGAGAAGACAATCAAATTGAGGGATAACTTAGGAATTGTGTTCTCCATAATTCGTTAACTCAAATACCTCGGATGATATAACCCTAATTGAGACATCACATATAGGATGGTAACTTAGGTTCTTCTAGCCCTCTTGTAAAGGTGAAGGTTGAATTTTACCATGGTGCATTGACGGCAACAATGGTGTGCCAACTAACCATTACCTATTATCCCAATCAACCTCCCCTTGGTTAGGTTTTGTTGATTAGATGAGAACACATCAATAGAATCCTGTCATCTACTTTCTTTCCTATTTTTCACTACCTTGGTCGAGATCATGATTGTAGGCAGGTTTGGTATTGTCCACCACCAAACAACATTCAAAATGAAAGGAAATAGACAATACATTTAAATACCCAATCAAAGAAATGTACACAATCTGGATTATTACAAGCCAACACCTCATGGTTCTCACAACCCCAAGTTGTGGGTGCTTAGCTACTCGTGGCTAAGGCAAACTCACAAACAACAATTGGAACAAATATGGTTTAGAGATTAGCCAAAAACAATGAAAAACAAAAACACCTTGATGTTGAAACCACAAGCTTGGATTAATGGAAGTTGAGTACAAGTGATTTCAAATCCCCCAAAATGAGTGTTCAAAAGTAAAATACTAAAATCTACACTAAACTCTAGAAAAGTTCTCTAAGAATATTTAAAGTTGATGTTGAATCTGTAAAATGTTGAATCTCCCTTTCAAAAACCCTATCATTAACTATTTATAACATTTAGAAAAAGACCCTAAAAGTAAAATAGCAAATACAGCTGGCAGCAGGTACAGTTCTCAGTTATGACTCATAGGGTGACCTACGAGTCGTAGTTGGGCTTTCGCAGTCAGCACTTGGCATTTTGGACTTGACTATCACGATCTATTGCTACGGGTCGTGGTCTGATCTAGGACTCATATTGCCTTCTCGTAGTCCCCAATTACAGTATTTACTCCAAATTTTGGCAACACTATTTTAGGCTACGAGGCCCCTTTCTATGAGTTATAGTGAGATATATTACTCGTAGGCTGGCCTCGTATAGCTGATCTTCACTCTGCAAGTTCTTAATTTTGGACACTATTTTCTGCTACGAGGGCACTCTATGATTCGTAGCTTGGGCTATGGCTCATATGACCTATACTTTATCAAAATTTTAATTTTCTCCCAAAATTATGTCAACTTGTATTTTCTGCAAGAAAAATACAAAAAACACATAAAAACCATAAAAAGTCGCATTATGAACTTGCGAAATCCCTTGTTTTAGGCATCAAATGTGTTATATTTTGATAGCATATCAACACCCTCAACTTAGAATTCTTGCTTTTCCTCAAATGATGACTCGATCTAAATAGACAATAGGAAACATATAGCAACTATCCTAATGGCATATACATCACTTAATCTCAACTTAGGTACCCAATTCTCATTTTCAAAATCTGATTAAATAGCCACCAAGCAAACCAAGACATAATCATGCATCTGACAATCGAACTATGACAAGCGAAAGAGTATCAACAATTTACCATCACGAACAAGTCATATGCTAACTATGTCATGCAAATGCCCTCATAGAAAAGAAGTCCTTCTATCTCAATCAAAAATGCATTGAATGTTCAGGGACTTTGCAAGCATCCTTACTCTCACAAATGGAATTCATGCATGATAACCCACACCATAGGCTTACGTATATACTCATACTATTGACTATCGACTAGTTGAATTATGATTGCTCTAGGACTTTATAGGCTTATAACACAAGCTCATAGGGCTTTGGTATTGCATTTTAGACTAGTGACTAAAAGTTGTCCTTGAACCATGTTTTTCAACACTTTGACCTTAATAACTCAGCCATTTTCATTATGTCCTCCCTTATTCTTCATTTTCAAGCTTTTCCACGTGCTTTCTTTCCCTCTTTTCAGCTATGCCTCATTTCCAAATTCCATTTGCTATTCTTTTCAATTCAAGGCAACTTTTCTTTCTTTTATTCTCACCCGGCACATGATTTTCTCTTCTTTATTTCTTTCCCCACTAATCACCTTATTTTCATTACTTTACCATAACATAGGCTACCCTCAACTTAGGCTTTTAGCCTGAGGTGAAGTACACAATATCCATTCCTCAAACTAGGGCCACTTTTGGTAGCCAAAATCAACATAGGTCTTTTGCCTCCATCAAGGTTCACATGTTCAAGGATAGACAGGGGCCAATATCAAGGTATTTCACAGAACAAGGCTAAGTTAACTAGTTGTCAAGAAAGAATAGGTATGTGTAAAGCTGAAATATTTGGAACAAGGGTTAAACCACTATATTTGGTAGGTTAGTTAGGAAAAAGTGGACTAACTTAAAGAACAATGGCCTAAGATCCTTTCCTATCAACCACAACTCCAATCCAATTTTAGAGTAATAAGGCAAGTTATGAATTAGTATAAAATGCATGAATATGGTAAAATTAGCTGACATGCTCATGGCATAGTATAAACAATCATAGACTCACAGGTCATGCTTCAAGCATCAACTTGCCTTCTCTTAATCAGAATAAACATCTCCAATCAATCATATGCACGATTGCAGTGGTAACCAACAATCCCAAAAATTTTGAGGATACCCAATTTTCAAAACATTCATGAAACCATTTAATATTATGCACATGCCAAAAGTAATAACAACTATATATCTTCAAATTATCTATAACACTTAAATATGTTAGTTCAACAAAAAATAAACTCATCCATAAGGAAAAAGAAACACGACAAGAAAATCTTGGGATCAAAAATAGGAAAGTTATGGACTAAAGGTTACTCAGACTTCACCTAGTAAATAACTTTCCATACCCCACCAAAAGATGATACTTTGTCCTCAAAGTGTATATATAATCAATAAGGGAAAAAAGGGGCATACCTTGGGTTGCCTCCCAGTAAGCGCCTGATTTAGTGTTGCGGCACGACGAGATGAACTTTGGTATTCATACTTCTTCAAGGTCCTAATCCTGATCTATCTTAATTTCTTCCATGTCAGCCATGTAGAGCTTGACTATTTGACCATTAACCTTAAAGATTTTTCCATCCTTACTTTCTAACTAGATGGCACCATGACTAAAGACACATACTACTCGGAAAGAACCCATCCACTTAGATATGAGTTTTCAGGAAACCACTTCAATCTATAGTTGTAAAGCAACACCATGTCCCCTAGTACAAATTGGTGGTTCTCAATTCTGCAGTCATACTGAACCTTCTTTCTTTATTTTTACAATGCAGAGCTCTTATACGCTCTCAATCAGAACTTATCAAGCTCATTAATCTGCATGAGCCTAGATGTTGCTGCTACATTCCAATCTAGGTTTAGATTCTTTAATGCCCATAACTCTTTATGCTCAACTTCAAATGGCAAGTGAAAAGCCTTTCCAAATACCAGTTGGTATGTGGAAATGCCAATTGGTGTTTTGAAAGCAAAGCGATAAACCCACAATATATCATCCAACTTTCAAAACCAATTAGTGTGATTCACATTCATAGTCTTGGACAAGATTTGCTTGATTTCTCGATTTGATACTTCTACCTGCCCACTTGTTTGGGGATGATAAGGTGTCGCCACATGATGTTTCACACCATATTTCTCAACGAGGTCTTTGAAAAGTCTATTACAAAAATGAGAACCTCCATCACTAATAATCGCTCGAGGTATCCCAAACCTAGGAAAGATGTTTCTTCGTAAAAAGTTTGTGACACTCTTGTCCTCATTATTTGGTAGAGCTATGGCCTCCACCAATTTAGAAACATAATCTATAATAACAAGATATACCTATTCCTATGAGAGCTAACAAAGTCACCTATAAAGTTGATTCCCTAGACATCAAACAACTCGATCATAAAAATATGATTTAGAGGGAGTTCTTACCTCCGCAAAACTCCACCCTCTATTTGACATCTGTCACAAGACTTGACATACTCATGAGCATATTGATGTATGGAAGGCCAATAAATATCTGTACTGTAACACCTTATACACCGTATGAGCTCCACTGTGATGGAACGATGAGTGGCAAGCTTTAAGAATGCTCATTACTTCCACTTTCAGAACATATCTATGGATGATCCTATCAGCACATATACAAAAAAGGTATGACATCATCCCAAAAATAATTTCTTCACATCATGCATGAACTTGCGACATTGATGAGTGTTCAGGTCAGGAGGTCAAATATAGCATACCAGATAATTGGCATAATTTGCAAACCAAGGTGTAAGATTATGTGAAGTAGCCAACACTCTTTCATCAGGGAAGGAATCATTAATATCAAGACTATCATCAAACTGTACCATAGCCTCATCTTCTAATTTGGAGAGTTGATCGGCAACTTGATTCTCTAACCCCTTCCTATCAATCACATCAAAGTTGAATTCTTGCAATAGAAGCACCAATCTAATCAGTCTTGGTTTTGCATCCTTCTTGGCTATCAAATACTTGGGTATTGCATGGTTCTTGTGCACTATCACTTTGGCTCCCAATAAGTATGATCAAAATTTCTTGAATGCAAGTAACTCTTGTTCAGTGACCATGTAGTTTTTCTGAGCGACATTTAGTGCTTTGCTCGCATAATAGATGGGATGCAAAACTTTTTCCTTACGTTGTACTAGAACCATACCTAATGCAACCCCACTAGCATCACACATTAGTTCAAAGGGATTTGACTAATCCGAAGCCACAATCATAGGTGTTGAGTCAATCTCCTCTTCAATTCTTTGAAAGCTTACATACAGGCATCACTAAACATAAATTTGGCATCTTTCTCCAACAATTTGCACAAAGGGTGCAAAATTTTGGAGAAATCTTTTATGAAGTGTCTGTAGAATCCTGCATGGCCCAAGAAGCTGCTAACACCTTTTACTTAGATAGGTGGTGGAAGTTACTCAATCACCTTAATTTTTGCTTTATCAATCTCAATGCCTTTACCCAAAATTCTATGACCCAGCACAATACCTTCCTTGAATACAAAGTGATAATTCGCCCAATTCAGCACTAGGTGACTTTCGACATATCGCTACAAAACATCATGTAAATATAACAGACAGTCTTCAAAGGATTGACCAACTACACTAAAATTATCCATGAACACCTCAATCGTACCCTTCACCATATCAAAGAAAATGGACATCATGCATCTTTGAAATATAGCTGGAGCATTGCACAATCCAAATGACATTCTTTTAAATGCAAATGCGCCATAAGAGCATATGAATATGTTTTTTTCTTGATCGTATAGCGTAATGAGAATTTGATTGTACCCCAAACATCTATAAAGAAAATAGAACTAACCCTTTTCTGCAAGTCTATCAAGCATCTGATCTATGAATGACATAGGAAAATGGTCTTTCTCTATGGAGGCATTAAGTTTTTTGTAATCCATACACACCCTCCATCCGATAACTGGTTGCATGGGAATCAACTCATTTTTGGCATCAAAATTACTATTATACCTGCTTTCTTTGGGACACACTGAACAGGGCTCACCCACTCACTGATAATAGGATAGATTACCCTAGATCTAACTACTTGATGATTTTCTTTTATAACCACCTCTTGCATTAGAGGGTTTAACCATCTCTGGTGCTTAATGCTGGGCTTATAGTCCTTAACCAGTTGAATTTTTTGAGTGCATATACTACGAGGGATGCCAATGATATCTGTAATAGTCCACCCAATAGCATTTTTGAATTGTTTAAGTATTGCTATAAGGGACTCTGCTAATATTCACTCAAATTTGCAGCAATGATGACCAACAATGTAACATGCTCTCCTAAAAATGTATACTTCAAATAGGACAGGAGTGCTTTCAATTCCAACTCAAGTGGGGTCTCTGTGGAAGGCTTTATGGGTGGAGATTCCCTGTTCTTTAGATCTAGCTCTAATTTTGCCCGACGTCTCAGCCTATATGTTACCCCAAGAGCATCTAGTGTCCCCTCATAAATTGGGATACTGTCACCATCAAAATTCATCAACACTGCCTCCAAAGTATCAACTCCAAAATATTACTTGACCAAAACCTCTGACTCATCATCATCAATAATTTCAATCATCGAGATTACCCTCAAATCATAGTCTTTACTATCTTGTTGATATACCTTAAACACCACTACTTCTTCACCAAACCTGAATGTGAGCGGTCCTTTTCCCATATCAATTGGAGTGTGACCTATAGCTAAGAAAGGCCTCCCCAAAGATGATAGGAACTGCAAAATCAATTTCACTGTCAAGAATAACAAAATCTACAAAAAATATAAATTTGACAACCTTTTACCAGCATATCATAAAGTACCCCCCGCAGGTTTCTCGACTGTTTTGTCTGCCATTAGTAACTGCATCTTTGTAGGAATAGGAGTATCAACCCAAGCTTTTTGAATATGGAAAGCGGCATCAAATTGATGCTAGCACCCATATCATAAAAGTGCTTTGGCAAATGCTAATTTCTCGATAGTACATGGTATGGTGAAAGCGCTTGGGTCTTCATGTTTTTGGACCAGTGACTTGGTAGTGATGGCACTACAATGTTGAAAGCTTTTGAAAAGGTCTTGATTCACTATTTTCTTCTTTTTGACTAGATTTTTCATGCACCTTACATAACCCAACATCTTCTCTAAAGCTTCAATCATGGGGATGTTTACTGGCAATTTCTTAAGAATTGCTAGAAAGTGCTCGAAATTGCTTTCTTCCACCTTTTTCTTAAGTCTTTAAGGTAAAGGGGGAGAAGTTCATGAGAAAGTCTTGTATGTTTTCAGTTTGTCCTTCTCCTTAATCACTTTAGCTTCCTTATCAACATTCTTATGACAATGATCATCAAAACAACCACCAGCATTGGGGGATCCATAGTGCTTTTCCCACGTCTAGTCATGATCGCCATGCAATGCCTATCATTTTTTGGATTTTGAATTGTGTTACTTGGAAAAGTACCCTTTTGGCGTTGGTTTAATTGATAATAAACTTGGCCAAATTGTTGCTCTAATTGCTTAATGGTCATCAAATGAGACTTTATCGTTGGTTTAGGCATGAAATATCTGATTTCGTTACTTTCAAGGTCTTATCTTGATGGTCAGCCTTCTTCAACAACTTATAGAACATTTTCTCAATCCTAGAAGTGCTAGACTCAGCATCATGGTTATGAGAAGGCACATAGGGAAGATTTCTATAACCATCTCTTCGTCCCCATTTGGCCTCTGATACTCTTTCCCATTTATAATAACTATCATGACCCAAGCCTAAGGAGTAGATGTGGCATCGCGAATGGGGAACTTGAAAGGACCCTAATCAAGCATTTTAATATATCATTAAACATCCTTGGTTGCGAAAGCAATTAAATAACAATCAGAGAGTAGAAATAAGGGAACACAAGGCTAAAGGACATCTTTCATATCATAAAACATCATAGAGTCAAAGAAAGTCAAGGCTTATAGCATCATTACATAACTTGTCCAACAACACCTCTAAACATAGTACATAGTGAGGGCCAAGACAAGCAACCGGGCTCACCCTCATAGTCAACAATATAATAAAAAGTAAAGAGAGTCTTTATATATAACATAAGATCAAAGACATTGTCCCCAAAGTTAATGACTCAGCAACATGCTTTGTAGAGAAATTGTACTAGCAACATGGAGGAGGAGGAGGATCAAGTTGAGCTTCGGTCCCTATATAGTAACATCATGTAGGCATAAACTATGCTTTAGGATCTTTGAATGCACTAAGTATGTAGGATGCAATACAATAAGAAATAGGTAACATAATCGCAATGCATATTTAGCCAATAAATGAGCATATAATAATATGGCATGCATGATCAATGTTAGTAGTAAAATATGCTTACATAGAATATTTTACGTGTGTAGGAAGAGACCATCATTAGTAACCAAGGCCTACCATCTCCTGGGAGAGGAAATTGAGGTACAAACTGCTCAATGTGGTTGCACATGCTTATTACCTCCTGAGTGAGGCAATTGAGGTACAAACTCACCAACATAGTTGCACGGGCCTACTACCTCCTAAGTGAGGTATAAACCCCCCAACATGGTTGCACAAGCCTACTACCTCCCGAGCGAGGCAATTAATCAACTTCCAACACTATAGATGCCATTCATAAAATCAACACATATACATATCTCTTTCCTCTTCATAAAGTCACTTAACTCATATACCGTGAATTAGACCTTTGACAACTCAAGAAGCATTAACCAAATATTTTGTCAAACATTTGGCGGGTGTGTAATGCTAGCGTAAAACCATGCAATTAGGGAGTGAAATCATGCAAGAAAACTTAATGTAAAACTGCCCACCAACACTTGGTAATACCCTCATACAATATACATCAAAACCCTTCATTAAATTTCAAGATATATCTAAGATTCATAGCTCAAAACATTCTTAAATAGTCACACTTTTACAAAATTCGAATATAGTTCATAGTCAAATTTGTAATAGAAAACCCATAAGTAAAATCAACTTAGAAATTAGTAATTAAGGTAAAAAGGAAGCTTGGGCACAATGGGTAAAAGGACCCAATAGTTGAAACCCATATACATTGGCTTTAGAGAATTCTTGATGAAGATTGGAAATGGAGACTTAAAGCTTAAGTAAAATCCTTAAGATCCAGATGAATTATGGGACTTGAAATTTGGGGTGAAATATTTGTCTAAGTGTTTGAGAGGGTATTGGAAAATGTCTTTTAAATTATAAAGGTGAACTATGACTAAGTATATGTATTTTCACACATGGGAAGACTTAGGCCCAAGACCCAAAAGTCTTGGACTGAGATGAAAAAAATGAACAAAATTAACACTGTGGTGCGCCCCATTCACATCGCGCTAGGGGTGCGTAGTGCTCTTTGAAATTCGCATTTTGTCATTTTTAAATTTTGATACAGTTTTTCTAAAATTGATGTTAGACCCATTCTCCACTCAATTTCTCCCCAATCAAGAATATGAAGTTAGATTTTCAATATTATGCATGGATTCTGAGATAAATAGAGAGTACGATTCTGGGCACTTCAGGCACTTTTTGAGGTCATTTCAATATCACCCCTTGGGAACATTCATCCCCAAATGTCAAAGAAACGTATATGAGAAGGGTAATCATGAAGAAATCATCCCCAACAAGAATACAACAATACATTTAAGCACTATTTCCATAAATCTCAACATAAGTTAAAATTAGAATGAACTTGTCAACATGAACATGAATGCATGTATATGACATATAGATCTGATACATGAGACATGAAATCACATAGAATACTTAGAATTAGTAACTTAGGCTTGAGTAGAATGGAAGCGATTGGGATATTGCTTTTTTATGTCCGCCTCGGCCTCCCATATAGCACCTTTGACTTGTTGATTCCTCTAAAGGACCGCAACGGAAGCCATATCCTTGTTCCTTAGACTCTTCACTTACCTATATAAGACCTATACTAGGACCTCCACATAAGTCAAGTTGTCTTCAACAACACCCATAACATCCAATAGGACAATAGCTTTTGAATCACCCACACACTTCCTCAAAATAGATACATGAAAATACGAATGAACCAAATCCATTTCACTAGGCAACTCCAATTCATAGGCCACCTTACCAGTCCTCCTCAACACCCTATAAGGACCCACAAATCTTGGACTTAATTTGCCCTTCTTACCAAAATGAACCGCACCCTTCATGGGTGACACTTTCAAATAGATTCGGTCACCAACTTTAAATTTAAGCTCTCTTCTTCTCACATCGGCCTAGGACGTTTGATGACTTTAGGATGTTTTCAACCTTTCTCTAATTAGACTTACCTTCTCCATAGCCTCCACAAACAAATCCATACCTAACAAAGCCATTTATCACACTTCAAATCACCCAACCGATGACCTATAATATCTACCATAGAGGTCCTAAAAAAGAGCCATACTAATGCTAGAATGATAGCTATTGTTATAATTAAATTTAATCAATGGAAGATGATCATCCCAACTACCCTTAAACTCCAAAATACAAGCCCTAATCATATACTCAAGAGTTTGGATAGTTCTTTCGGCTTATCCATCCATTTGAGGGTGAAATGTTGTACTAAGCTTTGCCTTGGTCCCAAGACCCCTTTGGAAGGACATCCAAAAGTATGAAGTAATCTAAGCACCATGATCCAATATGATAGACAAGGGTACCACATGCAATCTTACCAACTCATGAATGTACAATTTAGCATAGTCTTCAGTCCCATAGGTAGTCTTAACTAGAAGGAAATAAGCTGACTTTGACATCCTATCAACCACAACCCAAATAAAATCAAAACCCTTCCTGGTCTTAGGCAACCCAACCACAAAATCTATGTTAATTTCCTCCCACTTACAAGTAGGAATCGCTATGTCTTGTGTTAGGCCATCCAACCTTTAGTGTTCGGTTTTGACTTATTGGCAACAATGACAACCGGATATAAATTTGACAATGTCCCTTTTCATGCCTCCCCACCAAAACATATCCCTCAAATCTCTATACATGTTGGTAGAATCAGGGTGAATAGAATAGGAAGAATTATGAGCCTAATCAAGAACCTTTTCTATCGAGCCATCAACACTAGGCACACACAACCTACCTTGGTACCTAAGGGCACTAGCTCCCCCTTGGGAGAAAACATCCACCTTGACCTCTTTCACCAAGGCATTCAGTTCTAACAAGGTTAAGATCTTGCTTTGCTTTTACCTCATCAACCAAGGAAGATTTTGAACCACAACCTCCACAATACCACCATTATCAACTTCTTCCAACCTAACCCCCATGTAGCTAACTGATGAACCTCCAAAGCCACCTCTCTTTTCCCCAATCATCATATGAGCTAAGCTACCTATAGACACCCTACTCAAAGTATCTGTCACAACATTAGCTTTACCGGGATGGTAATACACACTTATATCATAATCTTTTGAAGTTCTAACCACCTTCATTATCTCAAGTTGAGATCATTTTGAGTGAACACATATTGGAACTCTTATGATCGGTGAACATATTAACATGCACCTCATACAAATAATGACTCCAAATTTTTAAAGCAAAAAACCACGATGACCAATTCAAGATCATTAGTACGATAATTCTATTCATGCACTTTGAGTTTCCTAGAAGCATAGGCTATCACCTTACAATTTTGCATCAAAATACAAACCAAACAAATCTGAGAGGCATCATAATACACAACAAACCCTTCCAACCCTTCTAACAGAGTTAAGATAAGAGCAGACATAAGCTTATCATATAAGGTTTAGAAACTCTTTTCACACTCATCGGTCCACACAAACTTAGCCTTCTTTTGAGTAAATTAGTCATGGGAGAAGAAAAAGAAGAGAAACTATTCACAAACCTTTGATAGTAACCCACTAAACCCAAGAAGCTTCTAATATCCGATGGGGTCAAAGGTCTAGGCCAATTTTTAATCACTTTTATCTTTTCAGGATCCGCCTTATTACCATCCCCAACACGATATGACCTAGAAAAGAAACCTCTTTTAACTAAAACTCAAACTTCTCATACAACTTCTCTTCCCTTACTCTTTGTAGCACTACCCTCAAATGAGCCACAGGCTTCTCCTCGCTATGAGAATAGATCAAAATACAATCAATGTAAACCACCACAAATAAATCAAGTTAGGGTTTAAAGACCCTATTTATAAGGTCCATGAAGATGGCGGCTACATTGGTCAACTCAAAAGACATAACAACAAACTCATAATGCCCATACCTAGTTTAGAAGGACGTCTTGGGAATGTCATACTCCCTATCCTTCACTTGATGATACCCAGACCGAAGATCAATCTTAGAGAAGTGACTAGCCCCTTAAAGTTGGCCAAACAAATCATCAATCCTTGGTAGAGGATACTTATTCTTTATGGTGACCCTATTAAGTTAACGGTAATCAATACACATTCTGAGTGACCATCCTTCTTCTTCACAAATAACACCGGTGCACCTTAATATGATTGATTAGGCCTAATAAAATCCTTCTCCAACAAGTCCCTCAAATTCTCCTTCAACTCTTTTAACTCTACTGAAGCCATACAGTAAGAGGGAATAGAAATAGGTTGAGTTTTGGGAAGAAGGTCTAATACCAAAGTCTATTTTCCTTTCGGGAGGAACACCGGGAAGGTCATTAGAAAAGACATCAAGAAACTCAATAACCACCGGAACGAACTCTATAGGAAGGACTTTGGACTCCACATCCCTAACCCTCACAAGATGATAAAGACACCCTTAGAGATCAACTTTTGGTCTTTAATGCAAGAGATGAACATACCCTTGACTACCACATCATGACTCTCCCACTCAAGGATGGGTTCATTTGAGAATTGGAATTTGACCCTACGTGTTCTACAATCAATCGAAGCATAATATTTATGCAACCAATCCATCCCAAGAATGACATCAAAACCAACCATATCCAACTCAATAAGATCATATGGTAATATTTTATGCAAGATACAAATAGGATAATTTCCATAGACCTTTCTAGCAACAAAAGATACACCAATGGGAGTAGAGACTTCATAAGAATCACACAACAATTTAGGCTCAACATGAAACATTTTGGAAATAAGAGTAGTAACAAAAGAAAGAGTTGCACCCGGGTCTATCAATGCATACACATTAAAATCAAAGACTTTTAACATACTTAATAACATTGGGCACCTTGTAACCCCTTGCCTCCCATGGAGAGCATAAAACTGATTGTGCCTTGGGGTACCACCTTGTGGGCTTTCTCTACCCAAAGAAACCAGATTTGCACCCTGGCCTTGTGGACAAATATCTTTACCCTTATTCCTGTTACGAGAATAATCCATCATCTTGTACCCTACTTCCCGATAACTATAATAATCATTAGTAGTCCTCAAGCATGGGCCACTATGACCCTTACAATTTTTTGGGCACATAGTATTAGGCCCCACATAACTATCACCTCGGACCCTTGGGTAATCATTAGCAAACCTTCTATTAAGAGCATGAGAAAACCCTTGGCCTTGATGAAACCAGTCACCTTTGAGACTTTGGAACTTACCATCAAAATAGGCCCTCTTGGCCTCATTACCCCTTCTTTTTCTCAACTTCTCCCCCTCTAATTATTTAGCATAAGTTATAAGGTGAGATAAGTCCATGTCACCAATCAACATAGTCGTATGACATTCTTCACTAACCTAATTGGATACACCCATCACAAGCTTGTTCATCCTAGACCTGGGTCGGTAACCAAGTGTGGAGCATATTTAAAGGGTTGGTTGAACTTGAGGGCATACTCTTTCACACTCGTAGACCTTTGCTTGAAATTCATGAACTCTATCATTTTGGCCTCTCTAAGCTCAAGAGGAAAGAACCTATTGAGGAAAGCCGCCTTAAACTCCTCCCTTAAAACCACATTATTATTCCGCTTCTCCTCCTTCCATTGAGTGTACCATATTTAGGCCACCCCCTTGAGTTGGTATGCCTCCAACTATGCCTTCTCTTCCTACCTCACTATTATGATAGCCAACACTTTGCATACCTCATTAATAAAATCTTGAGGATCCTTATCCATCTTAGACCCTTTGAACTCCGGTGGGTTCATCCTTATAAAGTCCCTCATCTGAGATGTTGGAGTAGGAGCATAAAGGGCTTGGTCCCCTTGGTTGACTGGATTAGCCACAACTTGAGGTAGTATGGTGAGAACATCTCAGAGCTCTCTATGAGCTGGTTGTTCCTCGGGTGTGCGGGCTTTTCTTCCTCTTGTGTTAGGAATGATCTAGCAGAGTAAAGAACAATCGTTATGGGGGAACCTTACCTTAACTTTAGCATGACATAGAATAAAAAAAAGGAAAATATTTCCTAAAATATTTTATAGCCTCTTACTCATAGTTGTGGTGCACAATACAACCATGAATAAGACTCTAATCCACATGGTGTTTTAGATGATGAGGACTATTAATAACCTAGTGCTCTAATACTAAGTTTATTATGACCCAAGCCTAGGTCCTACATATGACACAATGAATAGGAAACCCGAAAGTACCCCGATCAATCCTATTAATATATCATTACACATCCTTAGTAGCAAAAGTAATTAAATTACACTAAGAGAGTAGAAATAAGGAAATATGGGGCTCAGGAACATCTTTCATATCATAAAACATCATAGAGTCAAAAATAGTCAAGGCATATAGCATCATTACATAACTTGTCTAACAACACTTCTAAACATAGAACTTAGCTGGGGCCAAGACAAGCAACCGAGCTCACTCTCATAGGCAAGCATAAAATAAAAGGGAAAGAGAGTCTTTATACATAGCATAAGATCAAAGACATTATCCCCAATGTTGAGGACTCACCAACTTGCTTTGTGGAGAAATCGTACTAGCCATGTGGAGGAGGAGGAGGATCAATTACAGCTCTGGTCCCTACATGGTAACATCATGTAGGCGTAGAGTATGCATTAGTATGTTTGAATATACTAAGTATGTAGAATGCAATGAAACAAGAGATAGGTAACATAATTGAAATGCATATTTAGGCAATAAATGAGCATATAGAAATATGACATGCATGATCAATGCTAGTAGCAAAACATGCTTACATAGAATATTTTACATGTGTAGGAAAAGACTATAATTAGTAACCAAGGCCTACCAATTACTTGGCGAGGCAATTGAGCTATAAACCCCTTAATGTGGTTGCACAGGTCTACTACCTCTGGAGCGAGGCAATTGAGGTACAAACCCTCCAATATAGTTGCATGGGCCTACTACCTTCCAAGTGAGGCAATTGAGGTATAAACCCCTGACATAGTTGCACGGGCCTACTACCTCTAGAGCAAGGCAATTGATTAACTTCCAACAGTATAGATGTCATTCATGAAATCAACACATATACACATTTCTTTCATTATTATAAAGTCGCTTAACTCATATACTATACATTAGTCCTTCAAGAACTCAAGAAGCATTAACAGGACATTTTTATCAAACATTTGGCAAGTGTGTAATGCTAGTGTAAAATCATGCAATTCAAGAGTGAAATCATGCAAGAAAACTTAATTTAAAACCACCCACCAAACCTTGGTAATACCCTCATGCAACATACATCAAAATCATTCATCAAATCTCAAGATAAGTCTGAGATTTATAGCTCAAAACATGCTTAAATAGTCACACCTTTATAAAACTCAAACATAGTTCATAGTCAAATTTATAATAGAAAACCCATAAGTAAAATCAACTAAGAAATTAGTAATTTAGGTAAAAAGGAAGCTTGGGCACCATGGGTGAAAGGACACAATAGTTGAAACACACATACCTTGATCTTTGAGAATTCTTGATGAAGATTGGAAATGGAGACTTGAAGCTTGAGTAAAATCCTTAAGATTCGGATGAGTTTTAGGACTTATAATTTGGGGTGAAATATTGGTCTAAGTGTATGAGAGAGTATTGGAAAATGTCTTGTATGATATAAAGGTGAAATATGGCTAAGTATAAGTGTTTTCACACATGGAAAGACTTAGGCCTAAGACCAAAAAGTCTTGGACCAAGATGAAAAAACTGAACAAAATTAACACTGTAGAGCGCCCTAGACGCGTCGCACTAGGGGCGTACAGTTCTCTCTGAAACTCACATTTTACAATATTTAAATTTTGATACGATTGCTCTAAAATCAGGGTTGGACCCATGTCCCACTTAATATTTTGCCCTGATCAAGAATATGAAGTTAAATTTTTGATATCACATACTGATTTTGTGATATATGGAAATTATAATTTTGGGCACTTCTAAGGTATATTTTCAGGCAACTTTTGGGGTCATTTCAAGAACCACTCAATTATCTCTATACATACCCTCATGACTAAAGTTCCAACCTTAATTCCTGGAACCTTGCCTCCGATAGTCCGAATTGGATCCTTGGGGTTTGTTTCAGAAACTCACTGATTAGTTACTCACAAAGCAAGCATCTTCATTAAAGAATGGTTCTTTATACATAGGTCCCTTAGGAGGTTGGTGGGTCACCACTTGAGTACTTGCTTGGTTTTGCTTTAAGACCAAGTCCATGCTTGTGCGAAGTTGAGCAAGTTATTGCATGATCTCTTTATTGACCTTACCTTGCTCATTGTTGGTGTTTACCGAATAAGAAGTCTTCATAACACCTATGTCTCTTTGACCCCATAATCTATTCATTTTAACCACTTGCTCTAATCTTTTAGTGATTCGTGCATAAGGTTGATCAAGAAACATGACTCTCATGATCATATCGACATAAGCTTGAGTATTCTTATCAAACGCCCAATGAAAGATCTCAACTAAGGCATCATCAATAAATTTGTGGTCAGGAACCATCCTCAAAAACTTGATAAACTTCTCCCATGTAGTACTAATCGAATCGCCTAGAAATTTCTCAAAATTGTTTATTTGATCTTTGAGCTTAAGCTTCTTAGACCTTGGGAAATACCTTTCTAAGAAGGCTCTTTGTAGATCGGCCCATCTTGTGATTGCACTTTGTGGAAGCTCAGACAACCAAATTGCCACATTGTTAGTCAAAGGTAGAGAAAATACTCTTAACCCAATTGCATCCTTTGAAATATTTTGACTCCCCATCATACTTTTATAGATAAACGCAACATTATGGAGATGACTATGTGGATCCTCCGAAGGTAGCCCCGTAAACAAACCATGATTTTGAAACATTTGTAGAAGACCACTAGACATAGTGAACTTAGTGTATACTGGTAGTGGTGGCAACACTATAGCTCAAGTAACATCCATAGCCATAGGGTTCAGCCTATATTGGTTCCATCCATATGCATTTTCATTAAAAGCCCCATGGTGTGGCCTATTCTCCCTTTGTGGTAAGTTTTCATCTTTACCTATATTTTTCTCATATTGACCAATGGCTTCATCATTCATGATACCCTCATTCTCTTAGGCCATTCTTCTTCTGATTCGGTGGATCTCCATATTGATTGGAACTAAGGGATTATCTTGGCTCCTTGTGTTGGGCATAGAAACCTAATATACCCTGCAAGCAAAATCAAATAACAAAAGTAAAATACAAGAGAATCTAGAAATTAATACTTGAATTAACTAATAGTGAAATAAAGTGAAGAACCTAACTGTGTTCCCCGGCAACAGCGCCATCATTTTTGATGTTCACGCTCCAATAGTAAAGAGATAGTAGGCAAGTATAAACATAACCAAGGGTTAGGATCGAATCCACAGAGAATATGGGGCTTGACTATATTGATCTACTAACAATTACTTTAAGCATCAATCACTATATTCTCTAGAATGGGGGGTGCAATTTAAGATAAAGAACAAGTAGAAATACTATACTACAAATGTGAGAATACAAATTAAATAGAGAGACAACTTGGAAATTGTGTTCCTCATGATTCGTTAACTCAAATACCTCGGATAACATAACCCTAATTGATCCATCGCATGCAGAATGATAACTTAGGTTCTTCCATCCCTCTTGTGAAGGTGAAGGTCAAATTTCACAATGGCGCATGGTCATCAACCATGGTGTGCCAACTAACCATTACATATTGTCCCAGTCAACCTCTCCTTGGTCAAGTTTGGTTGATTAGACAAGAACACATCGTTCAAATTTTGTCATCTACTTCCCTTGTGTTATTCATCACTACCTTGTTCAAGATTATGATAGTAGGCGAGGTTTGGTGTTGGTCACCACCAAACAACATTCAAAATAAAAGGAAAAAGATAATAATGCAAATACCCAATCAAAGAAATGCACACAATCTGGGTTATTACAAGTCAACTCCTCATGGTTCTCACAACCTCAAGTTGTGGATGCTTAGCTACTCGTTGCTAAGGCAAACTCACAAACAATGATTGGAACAAACATGGTTTAGAGATTACCCAAAAATAATGAAGAAAAAAAACACCTTGATGTTGAAACCACAAGCTTGGATTAATGGAATTTGAGTACAAGTGATTTCAAATCTCCAAAAATGGGTCTTCAAAAGTAAAATACTAAAATCTACACTGAACCCTATAAAAGTTCTCTAATAATATTCAAAGTAGATGTAGAATCTCTAAAGTGTCGAATCTCCCTTTCAAAACCCCTATGATTAATTATTTATATTGTTTACAAAATGACCCTAAAAATAAAATAGAAAATATAGCTGGCAGCAGTTACAATTCACAGTTATGACTCATAGAGTAACCTATGAGTCGTAGTTAGGCTTTCGTAGTCAACATTTGGCATTTTGGACTTGACTACCACGATTCGTTGCTATGAGTCGTGGTCTGATCTATGACTCATAGTGTCTTCTCATAGTACCCAGTTATAGTTTTTGGTACAAATTTTGGCAACACCATTTCACGCTATGAGGCCCCTTTCTATGAGTTGTAATGAGATATACGACTCATATGCTGGCCTCATTTAGCTGACCTTAACTTTGCAAATTCCTAATTTTGGACACTGTTTCCTACTATGAAGCCATGCTATGATTCATAGTTTAGGCTATGACTCGTAGGGTGGCTCGTATGTCCTGTATTTTATCAAAATCTGTAATTTTCTCCTAAAATCATGTCATCTTGTATTTTTAGCAAGAACAACACAAAAAGACATAAAAATCATAAAAAGTCATATTAAGAACTTGCAAAATCCCTTGTTTTAGACATCAAATATATTGTATTTTGACAGCATAATACTAACCAAAGCACCAAGGACGTACTTCCTTACCATGGTATAGGAGTTTTACATATCATGTGCAGCCACAGTTCTTAACACTCTTCCTAAGGGGAAGAAGAGACTCTCTCAACACATACTGACACACACTAGAGTGAGGAGTCAGCAGGTGGACATATCAGAGACCACCATCTGCCACATGTTGTTTCGGCCTGAGTTTCTAGCCCCCAGATCCATAGCAAAGTATGAATCCATAGTAGGATAGATTAGGGACGTAGCTTTGATAAGAGACCAGAGCCGCAGAGCCAGCATGATAAGATTGGTAGCAGGTTTGATTATTGAGCAAGGCTCGAACCCTGCATGGGTAGCCACATCTCCTGAGACCATTGTGAAGGCCTCCATTAGCTTTCCTTCAAAATTTTGGTAGGCCATTGTGAGTTCACGAATCTGGCCAATGTTTGCAAATAACACATTGACGTCGAACCATGAGATTCTCGTTTCTAGCATCTTGGCTGCTTATGAGACAGATTGGGCCAACCTCATCGTAGAGCAGATCCAAAAAGCGGCCTTGAAGAGATTCACCATTGTTTCCTTTCCTTACTTAATCTACAGACTCTATCTAGTGTCAAGGGGAGAGTCTATATCAATTGTACTCACTAATTAAGGTCCATCGCACTTTAGATGCAGCCTGATTATGGCTGAGTAGAACTTAGTGGCACTTCAGCAAGTACTACACCAGCTAGCTCCTATACTTGAGATGACCTTCTGAGGTTCCATTCACCACCACTATCACTTCCACTATAGAGGAGAGGCTCCCACAGACTAGGTTAAAGGTATAGAGGGGGACTACTACTACTCCTGCACCACAGATAAATTCTACATAGGAAATACCTATTGACATAGTTTACTTATTTCCAGTATTTATTTAGGCCATAGTATAGTGACTTGCCCATACTGAGTCTCAGTTGACTCAGTTAGTTCAGTAGATCAAGCCCTAAGTCTGCCAGGCGATTATAGAGTTCGAAGGACGCATGCAGGCATACCCAGTCGCTACTATTAAGGACTAACTTTTAGTCGTGGATGCTAGTGTTGATCCTTTTGAGTTATGGGTATAGCAGAGCCTAAGAACATCATGGTAAATAGATATGATGACCCTACAAATGGAGATCCAACTGTTCTGGGCTGACATGATGGCATCTTTGCCGATGGTATTCCTACGAATAACACCCCCCAAGCTGGTGATGGATTTATTTGCTCCTGAGAATCCTTCATAGGTTTTCTACAGGAAGTAGCCCCTCATTGATGATGATCTAGATATAGTGTGGTTGCATGCAGGGTTGATAGAGTAAGAGGAGCTAGAACTTGTCATGAGGTACTCCCGGTAAGAGAAGGAGATACAACAAGCTCGTGAGCTTGACAGAGTGAGGGGTACTGACCCCTCCAATCATGGTTCTAACACTGAAGAGGCTACCATACTGGTTAAGGGTGGTTAGACTTAGCCAAAGACTGTTGCTTAGACCCCTAGGTATGTCTTTTTTTCTATAGTATTTTATTTTGCATTTTTGTGTGCATTGAGATAATACACCTCTTTTTCGATGGGGTATGGGTAGCTATAGGCCTCAGTGAAGTCTGAGTAGCTTTAGCCTTTAACTATCCCATATTTTGAATCCTATGGGTTTTCTGACTTGTGTTCTTTTCCCCCATGGATATTTAATTTTAGTTGAATCAGTATGTTCAGCATGTGTAGGTAGTATTAGAATAATATAGTACTTATATTTGTAAAATATATGTGTTTTTCTATTTTTTGTGAAAAATGATGCCTCACCAAATTTTTGATTAGTTAGCCTAGATAGCAACTATGCATGTTTAATTGTGTTAACAGTTCTTGTTTTGATAAGTGAGGATAAAATTGAGATAAAAAGCATTTCGGAGAGTCTGCGTTGAGTGTAATCAGTGTCATGTGAGGGTGAGCTTACTTTGCTAAATTCATATATTGTGTTTCAATTCAGAACTTGCCTTATTACTCTGATCAAAACTGTAGGCTAGGTGTCTAGGAAAGGACCTTAGGTTGTTGTTCATAATAGTCCACTTAGCCTAGATAACCAACCAAATGTGAAAAAATCCCTTGATCCTAATGTTTGAGCCTTATATATGTACCTATTCTTTGTAAAAACCTAGTAACCTGGCCTTATTAGATGTAAAACCCTGAAATTGGCCCTAGTCCTTAATTGAACATTGTGCATCTTGATGTTTATGCTCCAATAGTAAAGAAGTCGCAGTCAAGTATAAACCTAACCAAGGGTTAGGGTTGAATCCATAGGAAATACGAGGCTTGACTATATTGATCTACTAACAATTATTTCAAGCATCGATCACTATAATCTCTAGAATAGGGGGTTGGAATTCAAAAGGAAGAACAAATAGAAATACCACACTACAAATGCAAGAAGATATTTAAATAGATGGATAACTTGGGAATTGTGTCCTCATGATTCATTGACTTAATTACCCTAGACAACATAACTCAATCAAGACACTACATGCAAGATGGTAACTTAGATTCTTCCAGCCCTCTTGTGAAGATGAAGATCGAATTTCACCATGGCGCTTGCTCGGCAACCATGGCATGCCAACTAACCATTACCCATTGTCCCAGTCAACCTCCCATTAGTCAGGTTTGGTTGATTTGATGAGAACATATCAATTGAATCCTATCATCTACTCTCTTTTTCCTATTCATCACTACCTTAGTCAGGATCGTGATAGTAGGCGAGGTTTGGTGTTGGTCACCACCAAACAACATTCAAAATGAAAGGAAGTAGATAATAAATGCAATTGCCCAATCAAAGAAATGCACAAAATCTAGATTATTTCAAGTCAACTCCTCATGGTTCCTACAACCCCAAGTTGTAGGTGCGCAGCTACTCATACCTAAGGTAAAATCATCAGCAATGAATATAAAAGACATGGTTGAGAGATTACACAAGAATAATGAAGAAGAACACCACTTTGATATTGAAACTCAAGCTTGTATTAACGAAAGTTGAGCACAATGTGATTTTTAATCCCCCAAAATGGGTCTTCAAAAATGAAAGATAAAATCTACATTAAACCCTAGAAAAGTTCTCTAAGAATATTCAAAGTATCTTTAAAATTTATGGAATGTCGAATCTCTCTTTCAAAAACCCTATAATTAGCTATTTATACTATTTACAAAAAGACTCTAAAAATAAAATTAAAAATATAGTTTACAGTAGTTTCATCTCGCAGATATCACTCGTAGGGTGACCTACAAGTCGTAATTGAGATTTTATAGTTAGCACTTGGATTTTAGACTTGACTGCCACAATCCATTGCTACAAGTCGTTATGTACTCTATGACTTATAGTGTCTTTACGTACTCCTGAGTTGCAGTTCTTGGTCCAAACTTTTGGCACACTGTTTCTTGCTATAAGGCCCCCGCCTACGTGTCATAGTGAGACTTAGGACTCATAGGTTAGCCTTGTATAGATGACATTCACTTTGCAAATCCTAATTTTAGACACTCTTTCTTGCTACGAAGGCACACTATGACTTGTAGCTTGGGCTATGACTTGTATGGTAGCTCGTATGTCCTAAAATTCATCAAAATCTTCAATTTTCTCCCAAGATCATGTCAATATGTACTTTCTGTAAGAAAAACACAAAACACATAAAAAGCATAAAACATCGCATTAAGGGACTGTGTATGCAATCCCTTGTTTTAGACATCAAATATGTTGTATTTTGATAGCACATTAACACCCTCAAGTTAGCATTGTTGCTGGTCCTCAAGCGACGACTTCATCTATATAGACAATAAGAAACACATAGCAACTACCCTAGTAGCACATACATCTCTCAATTTGAACTCAGGTACTAAATTCTCATTTTCAAAACCTGATTGAATATCCACCAAATAAACCAAGGCATTATGATGCATCTAATAATCCAACTACGACAAGCGAAGGAGTATCAACAATTCACAATCACCCAACAAGTTATATGCTAATCATGTCATGCAAATGCCCTCACAAAAAAGAAGTCCCTCTATCTCATTCAAAATGCATTCAAAGTTCAGGGACTGTGCAAGCATCCTCGCTCTCATAAATGAAATTCATGCATAATAACAAATATCATAGGCTAGCCCCTATACTCATACTCCAAACTATTGACTAGTTGAACTAGGATCACTTTAGGACTTAATGGGCTTGTAATGCACGCTCATAGGGCTTTTGTATAGCATTTTAGGCAAGTAGTGACAAAAAACTATCCTTGAACCACGTTTTTCAACATTTTTACCTCCACAACTCTCCCATTTGCATTATGTCCTCCCTTATTCTTCATTTTCAAACTTTTCTAGGTGCTTGCTTTTCTTTTTTCAGCTGTGCCTGCTTTTCGTGCTCATTTTGCAATTCTTTTCAATTCAAGGCAACTTTTCTTTCTTTCCTTTTTCACCTGGCATATGATTTTTCTCTTTTTTATTTTTTTTCCCAACTAACCATCTCATTTTCATTACTTTACCATAACAAGGGATACCCTCAACTTAGGCTTTTAGCTTGAGGTGAAGTACACAATATCCATTCTCTAAACCAGGGGCACTTTTATTAGCCCCCATTAACTTAGACTTTTTCCCTCAATCAAGGTTCATATGTTCAAAGATAGACCAGAGCCAATATTAGTGTATCTCACAAACCAAGGCTAGCTAGCTAGGTATCAAGAAAGAACAAGCACATGTAAAGCTCAAACATTTGGAACAAGGGTGAAACCACTACATTTGGAAGGTAATTTGGGTAAAAAAGGACTAACTAAAATAATAATGGCCTAATATCCTCTCCTAATCAACCATATCTCCAATCCAATCTTAGAGTAATAAGGCAAGTTCTGAATTAGTATATAATGAATGAAAATGACAAAATTAGCTCACACGCACATGACATTGCATACACAATAAACATAGACTCACAGGTCACATTTCAAGCATCAATTTGCCGTCTCTTCATCTAAACAAACATTGTCAAATCAATCATATGCAAGCTTGCAATGGAACTAGCAATCCCAAAAATTTTGAGCGTACCTAATCTTCAAAACATTCATAAACCCATTCAAAATTATGCACATGCCAAAAGTAATAATCACTATATATCTAAAAATTATCTATACTACCTAAACATGCCGGTTCAACAAAAAATAAACTCATCCACAAGGAAAAAGAAACACAGCAAGAAAACCTCGGGATCAAAAATGGGAAAGTTGTGGACTAAAGGCTACTTAGACTTCACCCTAGTTTATAACTTCCCACAGCCTGTCAAAAGATGATACTTTTTCCTCAAAGTATATATATATATTAAAATTTAAAACCCATTATCCATAAGAAAAATAAAACAAGCATAAAAAATAAAATAGTTAAACATATCCAAAACCCATCATAGAATCATAGTGTCTAAAATGGGAACAAGTATCCAAATATAATAAGTATGGGGGGTCAAAAGTAGAAAATATAAGGTGCTCAAGCACCGGCATCCATCTGGTCCTGGGGCTCTATATCCTCCTCAGTGGTCTAGGTTGCAGCTATACCTGAGCTATCTGCTCCCTGTGCTATCTATTGCTTCTGATCCTTCCTCATCGCCTCCATAGCCAAGGACTCTTGCACCACCTCATCAGTAATCCGCTCCTCTAACTTTGCCACCTCACCATCTATCTTGGGTCTCTTTAGGATTACAACTACATCTTCACTCTTGAGGGGTCTCTTCTAATGGGCATGTGGGCAATCATCAAATTGGTCAATCACATCATCACCCTCTAGTGCCACCTCGGAAACTACTATCGGGGCTGCTAACATCTTCAATAGACAGGCCTTGAACTTGGCCAACTCATCCATCACAGCAGCTATGTCAGCAGGTTGTTCACCCTCAAGTCTCCGCTGGACCCTTTCCTTGAAGGCATTTATCCTGGCATCCACTGTATCAACTCTCCTATCTATAACCTCTCGAGTATATACCTTGGCCCTCACCTCTGAGTCCTGGATCATCTGACGAACCCACTACTAAGTATGTGGCTCTGGAGGGAATAGATTCTAAATAGGAGGAGAAGTTGCTCGCTATAGGGCCATCGGGTTTTCATCATTCTTGATTAGGTTGGGATCCATAATGCGCATGGCCTGTACATATGGGTCCAAGTGGAGGAATACATATACCTCAGCCTCATTATCTAATCCATGTATCAAGATAGGAAAAGGCAATGAGGTCTAGGTATGAATCGCTAACTTGTGGATCTACTCTGCCATAACTCGGGCCCAATCTATATCATAGCTGGCTAAGATACTAGCTAATAGTAAGCCACTCTATAGTGATCACATTATCCATAAATGTAGGTCTGATGCACCAATGAATAATAGACCACCAGAATTTGGCTTGGAAGGATAGGTGAAACTTCACTATGGATGCGGCATAGTTTGTGACCCATGCAGGCTCGTCACCACCTTTAAAGATCTGGCTAGCTATCCACCTGAGGAGCTTAATTTTAAAATCCATGTTCTTCTCACTCACTGGCCATCTATCTTCTTGATCTTATTATCATACTCAGTAGTAAAATGAGGCACTCTATAGTTGGGCCCGAACTGAGCCCTCCTGATAGTATCCTCTGAGATGTTAACCATCTGACCCCAAACTAGTACTTCTTGCAACCTCAATTGATCAATAGCTTTCTTCCCCTAAGGAACATCTCGGAGAATAATGGCATGGGAAGGCAGCATGGAACTCTCGAACTAGATAAGGGGCATACTTGACCAATCTCTGTGATAACCACCTCAGACCATAGTAGTCAATCTCAACCTCTAAGTCTGGTATCCTACTCAACCTGGAGTCATTTAGCTTCGATTCCTTATGAACTCGCCTAACAGGCTTTCCTTCTCCTTTAGACTCCAACCCCTTGTTGTATCTTTCAGGCCTAGAATATCCTATCTGGTATTTCTGGGGTTGGTGGAGGTGATATAAGGATCAACCTCATTATGCTTAGTTTGTGAAGATTCCAGTGAACTGGTCTCTAAGTGAGTGGGAGTCCTCTACGGCATACTGCTATCAGACCCATCACCATCACCTCCTTCTCAGACTGGGAGGGATTCTTTACAACCATAGGGGCCTATGTTGTGCAAGATCTAGTCTGAGGCACTTTGCATTGAGGTCAATTCGAACTCGATGCACCTCTTCAGAACCTTCTACTCTTTGGTCTCAGAGGACTCATCAATTAGTTTTCTTAAGAAAGCCTGGATAGCATGTTTATCTGTTGGAGGCATTATACCTGAAAATCAACCCCATACCATAAATGAGTACCTTAATTTCAAGGCAATTCAAAGTCAGTCAACAAAAAGAAACAAGAAAAACTAAAGACCAAAAAGACAAAACACAAAAAATGTTCAAAGAATCAACTGTAAAATTTGCAAGTACGATGCACAGGTAAGACCCATAGGGTGATCTATGGGTCATACTGTGGCCTTGTAGTGCCAAATTACCAAAAACAATCAGTCAAAGCATAGGGGCGAGGCTCAGATACAACTCGTAGGGTTACCTACAAGTCGTAGCCTGGGTTCCTAGTAGGTGACAAAGTACTTTTCAAGCAAGACAAGTTCTAGGAGTCCCTCACTATAATTCATAGTGAACACTATAAGCCATATATAGGTCTCGTATGGTAAGTGATAAGGAACCATAGGTGACTGTTACCTTCTATGAGGGAACACTATAACTCGTCAGACATCCTACAAGTCGTAAAAGGTCCTCGTATCAGAATACAAAAGGCACATGCGGTGCCTGTAACTTTGCCACACAAACTAAAAAAATCATTGAAATAAAAAATAAACAGCATTGAAGCAAGATCTAAACATCATCTCAAGCACACATATAAGCCCTTCACTTAAATATGCCATCCCTATTCAACACTTATCCTACAATCAAACAACAATTTCCAATCACATTCGAGATATACCCAAGAACAACTAATCTTGAAACTCACAATTATTAACACTAATACACAATAAAAGAAGTTTAAAGAAGATAAAAACAAAGCCACACAATGAGTATCTTAATGGATAAATCATATTCAAAACACACTCACATCAACTCAATTCCAATCTTGACATGAGTTCAAATATTTATCAACCAAAAATCATGTATTACACACATATAATCAACATGTCATCATCACACATAACCAACAAAGGTAATTTCACCATTCAAAACCATATTAAGGGATTTAAATCGGCCAAACCCCCATTTCTCATGTTCACACAATCATTTTCTCATGGGTATTCTTAAAACTCTCACTAAGCACACAATAAATCAACATTATATGAAAATCATAACATATGTGTGCATAATTTAATCAAGAAAACATACTACTTGAGAAGACGAAGAGTAATTAGTCGAAATGATGGGAAAAAGAAGGTGCCGAAACCTTAGGGAGTAAACTCACTGAAAAATCTCATCAAAAAGGTGATGGGTACTGATCGGAATAGTTGAAAATAGTGAGGGAAGGGTTTAGGGGGAAGAAAAACCATTTAAAATGGGGAAAGTAGGGGTTAAATGAATATTTGACTTCTTTTGAGACCTTATATACTCATCAAGGTCGACTTTAAAATTTCTATATTTTGGGTCTACAAAACCCCAACTACAAGTCATAGGGCTTCCTACGACTCATAGGTCACAATTTTATAGCAGACCCAACACTTAGAAAAATTTTAAATTTCATACCTGAGCACTACGAACCCCACTTATGACTCTTAGGGGGCTCTACGAATCATAAGGTTGGCTCGTAGTGTATGTTTTCCTCTATGAGGTATGACTATGAGTTGTAGCGTGTACTATGACTCATATGCCTAGTGATAGAGGCTGCTCCAAATGTAATTTTCTTCGAATTTCAATATCTTGATTGATACATGCAAATTACATCTTCAAACATACTAATCTTCACAACAACTTAACTGATTCAATGTTTTAAAATTAAAATAAACATCAGTCCATTACCTAACAATTAAAATAACCAAGATAAACTTAACAACAAGCCAAACAAATATAAAAGATACTTGGGTTGCCTCCCAAGAAGCGCCTTGTTTAACGTCGTTGCTCCACTTAGTCATCATCCATCATCAAAAAGCTTCAATGGCCCACACTTCACTCTTGAATTCATCCAGCTACTTAATTGATTTGCGGATGTCAAACACAACCTCTACATCATTAATCCTGAATTAAAGTTTATCAAAATCCATATCCACTAAGGCTCTCTCTGTGGCCAAAAATGATCTACCCAATATAATGGGTACCTCAAAATCAACCTTAAATCAAGAATCACGAAATTAGTGGGAAAGATAAATTTATCAACTTTATAAGAACATCAAAAAGTATCCCTTTCGGTATTTTGATGGTTCTATCGGTTATGAGTAACTGCATTCTTGTTGGAGTAGGAGCACTAAGACTAAGCTTTTTGAACACATCAATAGGCATTAGATTACTACATGCTCCTAAGTCACCCAATGCTCTTGCGAATTCTACATCACCAATGGTGTAAGGAATAGTGAATGCACTAGGATACACTCGCTTTTGGACTAGGCATTTGGTCATGATGGCACTATATTGTTGGAGCAATTGCAAATGCTCTTGGCCCAACGTATGCTTCTTTGTCACCAAATCCTTCATGTATTTATCATATATGGGCATCTTCTTCGAAGCTTTAAGAAGGGGAATTTTGATCGATAATTGCTTTAATATTGAAAGTAAATGTTTGAATTTGGCATTATCCACCTTTCTCTTAAACATTTAAGGAAAAGGGAGAGGAGGTTTTGGAGTCATCTTAATCGTTTCTTGCCCTCTCACTTCTTCTCTTTGCATCCCATCACTCTCCAAACCTTCTTCCTCAACCACAACTTTACTATCAATACCCTTCTCACAAGCTTCATCCTCAACCACAGACATAGGGGGATCTATGGTGCTTTTGCCACTTCTAGTCATGACCACCATGCAATTTCCATCATTCTTTGGATTTTGAACTATATTGCTTGGTAAAGTGACCTTTTGACGTTGGTTCAATTGAGAAGAAACTTGGCCAAATTATTGCTCTAATTGATTAATGGCCACCAAATGAGACTCTATCTTTTGGTTTATGCTTGAAATATCTAATTTTATTACTTTCAATGTCTCATCTTGATGGTCGGCCCTCTTCAACAACTTGTCAAACATCTCCTCAACCCTAAAAGTACTTGACCCGACATCACGTTTGTGGGGCGATACAAATGGACCATTTCTATAACATCTCTTCTACTTCATTCGGCCTCTGACACTCTTTTACTTTCATAATAACACCTCGGTTATACCTACACACACTTACAGTAGTAGTTTCGATCTTGATTTCTGGAATCTTGCCTTTAATAGTTCGAATTAGACTGTTGAAAGTTGTTTCGAAACTCGCCAACTGGTTACTAATAAAGCAAGAATCTTCATCAAAGAATGGTTCTTCATACACAAATGCCTTAGGAGATGGGTGGATTACCACTTGAACACTTTCTTAGTTTTGCCTTAAGTCCAAGTACATGCATATGCGAAGTTGATCAAGTTGTTGCATGATCTACTCATTGACCTTAGCTTGCTCATTTTTGGTGTACCACACAATAAGTCTTCATAGCAGCTCTCTCTCTTTGACCACAAACTCTATTCGTTTTAACCACTTGCTCTATTCTCTCGGTGATTAATAGAAAAGGTTGATCAAGAAACATACCTCCCATGATTGTATTGGCACAAGCTTGACTATTCTCATCAAGCGCCCAATAAAAGATCTCAACCAAGGCATCATCAACAATTTTATACTCTGGAACCATCCTCAAGCACTTGGTGAACCTTTCCCATGTAGTACTAATTGAATCACCCGGTAATTGCTCAAAATTGTTTATTTGATCTTTGAGCTTAAGCTTCTTGGACCTTGGAAAATACCTTTGTTAAAAGGCTCTCAGTAGTTCAGTCCAACTTGTGATAGAACTTTGTGGATGCTCTGACAAACAAAATGCCACATTTCTAGTTAGAGATAGAGGGAACACTCTCAAGCCAACCACATCCATCGAAAGATTTTAGATCCCCATCATATCCTTACAAATAAATACAATAGTGTGGACATGACTATATGGATCTTTTAAAAGGTAGCCCTGTGGACAATATGATTTTTAATCATCTGTAGAATACCACAAGACAAAGTGAACTTAGTTTCTACCCATAGTGGTGGCAATACTATAGCTCCAGTAACATCCATAACCATAGAGTTTAATCTATATTGGTTCCATCCATATGCATTTTCATTGAACACCCTATGGTATGGCCTATTTTCTCTTTGTGGTGGGTTCTCCTCTCTACCCACATCTTTTTCATATTGACCAATAGCTTCATCAATAGTGATATCCTCATTCTCTTGGGCCATTCTTCTTACAATTTGATGGATCTCTAAATTGATTGGAACTAAGGGATTGCCTTGGTTACTTATGTTGGGCATACAAACTGGTACACCGTGCATACAAAACTAAACAACAAAACAAAAAACTAATGCAAAATACAAGAGAATTTAGAAACTAATACTTTAATTAACTAATAGTGAAATCAAATCAAGAACCTATCCATATTCCCCGGGAATGGCACCATAATTTTTAATGTTTAAGATCCAACAGTAAAGCGGTTGCAGTCAAGTATAAACCTAACCAAGGGTTAGGGTCGAATCTATAGGGAATACGAGGCTTGACTATATTGATCAACTAATAATCATTTCAAGCATCGATCACTATAATCTCTAGAATAGGGGGTTGGAATTCAAAATAAAGAACAAATAGAAGTACCACACTACAAATGCGAGAAGATATTTAAATAGACAGACAACTTGGGAATTGTGTCCTCATAATTCATTGACTCAATTACCCTAGACAACATAACTCAATCAATACACTGCATGCAAGATAGTAACTTAGATTCTTCCAGCGCTCTTATGAAGGTGAAGATCGAATTTCACCATGGTGCTCGCTCAGCAACAATGGCTTGCCAACTAACCATTATCCATTGTCCCAGTCAACCTCCCCTTGGTCAGGTTTGGTTGATTTGACGGGAAAGTATCAATTGAATCCTATCATCTACTCTCTTTTTCCTATTTGTCACTACCTTAGTCAGGATCATGATAGTAGCCGAGGTTTTGGGTCTTGGCCACCACCAAACGACATTCAAAATGAAAGGAAGTAGACAATACATGCAAATACCCAATAAATGAAATGCACAAAATCTGGGTCATTTCAAGTCAACTACTCATGGTTCCTACAACCCCAAGTTGTGGGTGCTTAGCTACTTATGGCTAAGGCAAAATAACCAACAATGAATATAAAAGAAATAGATGAGAGATTACCCAAGAATTATGAAGAATAACACCACTTTGATATTGAAACTACAAGCTTGTAATAATGGAAATTGAACATAATGTTATTTTCAATCCTCCAAAATGGGTCTTCAAAAAAGAAAAGATAAAATCTACACTAAACCCTAGAAACATTCTCTAAGAATATTCAAAGTATCTTCCAAATCTGTGGAATGTCGAATCTCTCTTTCAGAAATCCTATCATTAACAATTTATACTATTAATAAAAAGACCCTAAAAATAAAATAAAAAAATACAGTTGGCAACAATTATGTCTCATAGATATGACTCGTAAGGTGACCTAGGAGTCATAATTGAGCTTTCGTAGTCAACACTTGACATTTTTGACTTGTGTCTTCTCGTAATCTTGAGTTGCAGTTATTGGTACAAACTTTTAGCATATTGTTTCTTGCTATGAGGCCCTCTCCTATAAGTAGTAGTGAGACTTATAACTCATAAGTTAGCCTTGCATGGTGGACCTTTAGTTTGCAAATTCATAATTTTAGACACTGTTTCTTGCTACAAGGGCACACTATGACTCGTAGCTTGGGCTACGACTCGTACGGTAACTCGTATGTCCTGAACTTTATCAAAATTTGCAATTTTCTCCCATAATCATGTCAACTTGTACTTTCTACAAGAACAACACAAAAATACGTAAAAACCAGAACTTGCAAAATCCCTTATTTTAAGCATCAAATGTATTCCATTTTGATAGCATATCACATCTTGACTGAGGCAAAAAGCCTTAGTTAAGGGTGGCTACCAAAAGTGACCCTAGTTTCTAGGTTGGATATTTTGTACCTTAAGTCATGTCAAAAGCCTAAGTTAAGGGTAGCTAGTGTAAGGATAAACACAAAATGAGAGGGAAAGAATTAGTGATACTTGGAAAAGGAGACAACAAATATGTACTAGATGTAAAAAAAAATAGAGTGATACCTTAGCCATGAATTAAAAAGAAAACTGAAGTGCAAATACAAGGCAAAAATTTGAAAAATGAAAATAAAGCACCCAGAAAAGCTTGAAATAGTAGAAAGGAAGAATGCGATGAAAAGTACCAGTGTTGGTAGGGAAAAAGTGTAGAACACGCGTGTCAAAGAGATCCTTTAGTCACTATAATCCCAAAATATTATACCAAATCCCCCGAGCCTATGGTACAAGCCAATAAAGTCCTAAAGTGATCCTAGTCCAGGTAGTCAAAGGTCATTGTCATGAGTATAGAGGCAAGCATATGATATTGAGCATGATATTTGAATGTCTTCTGTGAGAGTAAGTCATTTTGCATAGCCTCAAGGTTATATCTAAAAATATCATGGTGAGTAAGATATGAGACTTCTTTTCTATGAGGGAACTTGAATTGCATTGTTAACATGATACTAATTCAGTCATTATTGCTTATTTAATTGCATTATCACATGCATTGATCTGTATTGGTTTGTTTACTAGCTATCTAATGTGTTTTTGAAAGTAATGTGGATATTTGTGCTTGAATTTGATGTGATATATACCATTAGATTGAGGTCTGTGTATTACTGTGCTGCTTATGTAGATTGAGTCCGTCGCTTGAGTACAAGCAACAATTTAAGTTAAGCGTGTTGATATGATGTGAAAATACAACACTTTTGATGCTTAAAACTTAACATTTTATGTGTTCTGAATGCGATGTTAGTAGGTTTGATGTGCTTTTATATGTGTTTTACAGGATTTTAGAATTGGCATAATTTTTGGGTAAAGTGCACAGATGTTCTGAAGTTAAAGGTCCATGAGTCCTTTTATGGGTCATAATGTATTCTACGAGTCATAGAGATGGTTTAGTCTACAATTACAGTGAAGGGGTGGGTTTTTGAAGTTGAGTCTAAGAACATGCAGACTAGTCGTAGACTTTGCATTCTACCCTGAGGATTAGAAAGTGGGACTTGTTGACAATCATTAGATGGAACCCCCTATAGGCCATGGAATCTTACACGGGGTGTAGAGGGGTATTGTAGAAATAGTTCCAGAATTCAGACAACAGTCCATAAATGTCTGATCATGAGCCATAAACTTCTATACGGCCCGTAGAGTACCTCATAGAGCCTATCGACCTAGTTATCCTATTTTATTTTTGTTTTGTATTTTTAAACACTATAAATAGGTTTTTAAGATTATTTTTCAGAGAAAACAAATAGGAAATGTTAGAGAGTTTGAGAAACACCTGAAAAATGTTATTTCATCCTTCAATTCTACTCTTGTGATTCTCATTGAAAAGTTTGAATTTCTTATGCTTAATTCTATTGTGTAAGTACTTGACTATGCTATTCAAATTCACAAGCCTTGCATTTACACTGATCATCAGTAGCTAAATCCATAACTAGGTCATGGGAATCATGAAGAACTAACAAAGTAAAATCTAATAATTCATAATTCTTGAAAAGTGTGCATGCATGTATTAGTTAATTCTCTTTATGTTGAATATTTTCTAATGGTATTCAATGTTAGAACCCGCCTAGTGTTATTGAATGGACCAAGGTAGTAATATATAGGAAAAAAGATTAATTAATATGATTCAATTGATGTTTCTTGTCTAATCAACCGAACTAGCCCAAGGGCAGGTTGTACTGGGACAATAGGTAAGGGTTAGTAATTTCACACTATGTGGATGGACCAAATCATGTAGAGAAATTTTCCTCTCTCCTGGGCCCAAGGGTTTGGTGAACTAAACTTACTATTCTGCATGATATACATTGGAAATGAATTTGATTATTTGGTAATACTAAGTTAGGGAATTATGGGGAACACAATACTCTAGTTACTCTTCATACTGGTTTAACACTTGTCTTGGCTTAGAATTACTTTTGATAGTTACTATAACCCCCCCCCCTTTGGGGAGATAGTTGGTTAATCAACCCGAATTGTAATTGAATTCTTCTAAATCTACCATATCCCTTATGGGTTCGACCCAAACTTGGTTAGTTTATATATCTTGACAACAACCGGTTTAGCATAAAAAAGGAGCTACAGTTTCGATGACATCAATGCTCAATACTATAGCCCTCAACTAACTTAGTTTTGTAGGTATAATTTCCCGAAGGAATGCCCACAATGTTAGTGATACTCTAACTAATAGCTTTCACGTGTTTCTTGAGTACCTTGACAAGAGCTTTAGTTTGATTTTTGTTTATCCCTATTGCTAAATCACATGCAATATGTCATTCTAACCCAAAAGACATATTTCAAATGGCTTGGTAACTCTTTTAGCTTGAGTTTTTGTGGTGCCTCCATAGATGGTATTGTTGCTGTGTCTAACGGTTTTTCAAATCTATGTTAAGTTTGGATGGATTTCTTGAGTGACTCTAAGCCCCTATCAATGCATCCACTACTTTCTCACTATTATTCACTTGAGCCTCCTCATAATTCAACATAATTTCAACTATTGAGTAAGTTCTTGAGTAGGCTAACTCCCCAACATCAAGCACAACCTCATCCACCACGTCAATGATGGCATCATCCTAAAAATCATCATGTATTTTTAGTGTTCACCTATATTGAAACCACCTCTTCCTCATTCACCCTAAATTTTAGGTCTATATTTTCTACATCTACCAAGGCCCTGCTTGTGACCAAGAAGGGTCAACCCAGAATAATCGGTACATCAATGCCTATGTCATAATCCATAACTACAAAATCAGTTGGAAATATGAACTTGTTCACTCTTACCAAGACATATATAATATTACCACTTGTGTTTTAATTTATTGATCAACCATAAGCAACTTTATTGTCGTTGGGGCTAGACTGTTCACACCAAGTTGTTCAAAGACCATCAAAGGCATTAAATTTACTCTAGCTCCCAAACCACATAAGGCTCTACCAAACTCACAAGTTTTGATAGTGCATGGTATTGTGAATGCACTTGGATCATCTTCCAAGTAGCCACGTGTCTTGTTAAAATAGCACTACAATTGTGTGAAATTTTAATCATTCACACTCTAGAGCTCTCTTTTTAGTCACTAACTTCTTCATGAATTATGCATATGCTAGGTTTTTGGTGAGAGCCTCAACCAACGAAATGTTAATTGTCAAGGAGTTGAAGATGGACAAAAATTTCTAAAACTTTGCTTCTTCACCCCTCTTCTCCCGCTTTTGAGGGGAAGTTGCAACTCTCATGGAAAGCTTTTGAGGAGTAGCTACTTTTTCAACCAATTCTTCTTCGGACTCTCTTAATCTATCCTTATCATTTTTACTACATGCACTCTCTAGTTTACTAGGAGTGATGTTGCCCTCATTCATTTTTTTCTCATCTTTTTCTTCGACACTTCTTGCTTTCCCCAAATAAAGGGGCTTTAGATTCCATGCAAGATTCAAAAACTTTGCTACTTCTAGTGGTGATGGCATGCATAGTTGATCATTGTTCCTTTTTTGGTTGTGCAGTTTGGTCGAGAGAAATTCTAAATGAGCCTCCATACTTTTGATTAAAGTCGCATAAGATGGCACTATTTGGTTTAATTAGAAGAAGCCCAGTTTCATCTTATTCAACAAATTATTTGAAGCTTCTACCTTGTTTAAAATCTGAGCAAGTATCTCCTCAACCCGCAACTTATATGACTTAACACACTATTGGGGTAAAGTGAAATAAACTCCCTCGCATTTTTCACTATGATATCTTACAAATTGATTCATCCACCTACTATCAGTCCAACCACTTTCAAAGTTTCGATCTTGATTTCTAGGTGACTGTTGAAAGGCCGGCCGAGAACCCAATACTTGACTCCCAGTGAAACACACTTCTTCTTCACAACCATTCTCACTTGACTCACATTCGTAAGGCAAGTTACTTGCAGCTGGCATAATATTCACTTATTGTGCCTTAGCTACATGTTGTGTTATAAGATTCTGCTGCTTCATCATTCCTTCCATGACCTTGTCTTGCTCCTTCTCTTTAGCTAACTACTCTCTAGATACTCTTCTTTTGTAGAAGAAGCATAATCATCTTGGGCGTACCACACTTGCTTATTTTCGTTATATCATCTAACAACTCTATGGCTGTCACAAACATTTACTTTATAAGCCCTCCTCATGCTAACCGATCAGCCACACTCTTATTCGCAATACTTAAACTTACATAGAAATATTATAGTAGCAAATAATCAGGGATCCAATGAGTAGGGCACTAAAGTAAAAGCTTGCAAAATTGCTGCCAAGCTTCATGTAATGGTTCATCATGTACACTTCTAAAATTTTCTATGCTCCATCGTAGCTTGATCATTCGGGAAGGAGGGAAGAATCTGTTGAGGAATTCATTCTGCAATTCTTCCCACTATGTAATTGAAAACCAAGAAAGCACCGTCAAGCACTTCACGGCTTCTCCAGATATAAAGAGAAAAGGAAAAGCCTCAATCTAATGGCCTTTTGCATGACATCCTAATACTTGAATGGTGTGCAGTAATAAATAAAGTTTCGAAGGTGCTTATTAAGAACCTCATAAGCTTGCTCTCCAAATAACCCCCAAGATGGAGTAACGATAATATTGTATCTGTGATTTTGGATACAACATTTGCAGCTACTAAAGGTAACTGAATTGCCCCTATGCTACTTACTTGGTCCTATTTGATGTTTTGGAAGCCATTTAGTTCTCCCATCATATAACCCTGAACACTTCATTTATCTTCCATTTTATCGCCTATTTTCTAGACAACAAAAGCAACAAGAAAGTAGTACAATAATTCTAACTATAAGAATAAAGTTCAAAATACTTCAGTCATGAACTTATCGATTCCCTAGCAACAGTGCGATTTTTGATGTCGCTCAACTCAGCTACTCAAACAAAATAGGGGCAGTTATCATCAACATAATAACCTAATTTATGAGTTGGGGTCGAATCCTACAGGGAATGGTAGTTCATGAATTGAAGTGGTACATTGGACAAAGTAATTGTAGGTTTTGGGGGTTACAATAATTAAAATCAAGATTCAACTACACAGTATCTAATTAGCAAATTGATCCACAAATTAGGGAATATGTTGGGGATGCGCAAATATGGAAATCGATCTACTAGCTAGGTCTAAATATTTGACTAGTTGAGTTAATAATGAGTGAATAGGCTAGGTTGCTTGTAATCCATGTTCAGTTATGACACATAAGTGTTTCATATGATTCAATTATGATATCATATGCAGAATGTCGAGAACAAGCTTGGCCTAAGAAGCCTCAGAAAAACCCCTAATACCTTATCCACTAAATCCATGGTTATGGACTTCAACTGAAACCCCAAAAGTTATCTAGCTATTACATTCATTCCATACTCTATTCACTGCAATTAAAGTAATAATTATAGATCTAAATTAAAATCTAAGTTTACAATCTTAAAACTATAGATTAAACATAGGAATAGATGTAAATTCACTCAAATCAACAATAATAAATTCAAAACATCAAATACCTAATAGATAAATCAAGAACCCATATCATTAGCACACCCCCAATATGGGGTTTTTAGCCACTCATGCTAGAAATTAGAAATTCAAAACCAAAAATAGCAGTTGAAGTCATGGAATACAAGATTAAATAGAGAATAGTTGAAGTTAACACTAGTAGATCTTCTCAAGGATGCAGCACCAGCTCCAACTCCTGTAGTCCATGCTCTAGTAGAGCCTACTATTCTGGATGTTTCGGTTCAGCCAGAGGGAGTGTACCATTTTAGGACCAGTGGCTACTTAGGTATTTTTTTAGATTGTCTCCAGGGACATTTTTGGGAGCTACAAGTGTGGATGCAGAGGAGTTCCTGACATCATGCATGGAGCAGTTACAGGTATTATGACTAATGGAGTATCTAAGTGTTGAGTTTAGTATTTATTAGCTAAATGGTATCACCAGACAGTGGTGGTGAACTTGCAGAGTGGCCAGACATGCAGATGTCATAATATGGACTTGGCCAGAATTTAAAGTGGCTTTTATGGCTAGATTTGGCTTAGGAGTTTCAAGGATCATTGTCAGGACCAATTTATATCACTTGAGGAAGGACAGATGACCGTATCCTAGCACTAGGTCAAATTCCAGGATCTCTCCCAATACGCCACAACTATTGTACCTATTGAGGAGGAGTGGATTCACTATTTTGTGCAAAGGTTGAGGCATCAAATGAGGATGGGCACACATATACTAGTGACTTTAGGTCATTCATTTCTTGACAATATTGATCATGAGCTCTCCCTGGAGCAGATTAGTCACGAGACCTAAAGGAATAGTGACAAGTGGACTAGACATATAGGAGAGTATAGTGGCTCCTAAACAGGGTTTCATGTACCGAGGGATAAGGCTCCAAGGAAAGGACAACAAGGTCAAACTAGCTGATCATACTAGCCATCATTGCAGGCTTTTGAGAGTGGCCATCAGGGCGTGGGTACTTCTAGTAAGGGTGGTTCCTCTTACCCTGCCAGGCAAAGATCAAAAGAGAATGACTCTGCTTCTTCAGGGTTAGTGGGGTCATATTTTGTTGGTAGTCAAGTCTGTAACGCATCTAGATCGGGTTAGAAATATTATGACAATAGAGATAGGGTTGCTTCAGGTTGTTTTGGGTGATAACCACCAGATCATTGGCTCAGAGTTTGTCTAGAGCATAGTGTAGCACATGCCATCTTAGAGCCCACCAGGTCAACTCTTTTACCTGGTGGCAGAGGCAAGGTTCAAGGCTATAAATAGTGTTCTAGAGGGCCTGCCAAAGGCAGCAAAGCTGGGGGCATAGGTGATATTAGAGAGGGAGGCTATTTGGGCTACTTTAATGTTGCGCCAACACAGACTAAGATTAAGGCTTCTAATGAGGCCATTACAGCTATTATTATTGTATGATAGTAGTTAGTTTTGACTTTATTTGATTTGGGTACCACATTTTCTTATGTGTTTGTGTATTATTTTTCTGCCTAGGCATGACTCTCGAGCCTCTTTCTACTTTGATTTAGGTATCGACCCAAGTAGAGGATTCACTTATGGTAGATTGAGTTTGCAGAGATTGTACGGTTACTTTTCAGGGTTTAGATACCCAGGTTAATTTTGGTATTACTTGATATGATAGATTTTGATCTTATTTTTGGGTATCGATTAGTTGGTACCACATCATGCTATGTTAGATTATTTCGCCAAGACTGTCATCTTGGCGATACCGAGGATGTCTCCCATGATTTAACAAGGGTCTATGCGTCAGGAGACAATAGGTATTATATCGTATATTTAAGCTCAATGGTTAAAATTTTTAGGATATTTAGCTTATTTAGCCTATGTGAATGACGTGATAGCTAAAACTTCTATTGTGGTGTCTGTGCCGATTGTATGTGAGTTTCCTGATGTATTTTTGACAGATTTGCCTGGGTTGCCACCTGAGTAAGCTCATATCTATCCCTCCATACTGGGTGGCTCCTACAGAACTTAGTACACAGCTTTAGAGTTTTCTAGATATGGGGTTTATACGGTTGAGTGTTTCGCCTTGGGGAGCTCCTGTCTTGTTTATGACAAAGAAAGATGGGACTCTCCAGATGTGTATTGACTATCTATAGTTGAATAAGGTGATGGTAAAAATACATTATCCTCTGCCACATATTGATAATTTGTTTGATCAGTTGCAGGGCGCGAAGGTATTCTCTAAGGTTGACTTACAATTAGGGTATCACCAGCTGAGGATTTGAATAGAGGATGTTCAAAAGACTGTCTTGCAGACCTGTTATAGGCATTACGAGTTCTTAGTAATGCCTTTTGGGCTGACTAATGAGTCTGAAGCATTTATAGACTTGATGACTTGCTATTGTGGCCGTATTAGGACTTCTTATGGTGGTTTTTATTGGTGATATTCTGGTTTATTCACCGAGTCAATAGTAGTACATCTCATAACTCTATATTGTGCTATGATACTCGGGGATCACAAGTTGTATGCTAAATTCTCTAACTCTAAGTTTTGGCTTGAGTCTGTAACTTTTTTAGGTCATGTCTGGCAAGGGTATCAGTGTGGATCCAACTAAGATCAAGTCGATTTATGTCTGGCCCAGCCCTACCAGTAGACGAGATTTGGAGTTCTATCGGGCTGGCTGGTTATTACAGATAGTTTGTTGAGGGCTTCTCCACCATTGCTGCTCCTTTAACTTAATTGACTCCCGAGTGTGTGCCATTTGTATGGTTCTGTCACGACCCAACCCAGGGGCCGTGATTAGTGCCAGTTGGGCACCCAGGCAAACACTAAACCAGATCCACTCATAATAACTAAGAAATTTATCAAAATTTTGGCAGAGTTTCCTTTGTTTTACTGACTAGCCTCACCTGCAAATAGCAAACCCAGCAACAACAAACATCACTATACATATATATATGGGTTGACAAGATCACAGCTGCAGCAGAACCTCCCAACAAACGTATCATACAAACAAAGTCACACCAACACAGTTCCCACACCCACATGTATCTACAGACCTCTACATACACAAACTGGATCATAGAATGGGACAGGGCCCCATCATACCCTCGAATATATATACAAATGCAAAATAACAAAAATATGTGTACATATATATACCAAAATATCTGCTCCTGATGCAAAGGAAGCACGTCAACGGCAGACAGAGATCCTAGGAAGATGGCTCTCTAACCTATATGTCAGTACCTGCGGGGATGAACGTAGCCCACCGAAGGAAAGGGGTCAGTACAAAAAATGTACCAAATATGTAAAGCAGAAAGTACGAAATGTAAGTGAGAGTAATAATTCGGATAAAATATATAAGTCAAACCTGTATGAAAACATCAAAATATTTCTTTATTTAAAACATCAAAATAATACACATCGGACGGGAATGATGGCGACCTCCAAACTCGCACCATACCACAACATAACACCAGAAGTTTCAAAACTCCGAAGTCTCCAACACAAATCCCAATTATAACATAGGTGAGCCATGGCAAAGGGGCCATACGCTCATGTTATAAGAAAGGTGAGCCATGGCGAAGGGGCCATACGCTCATGTTAAAAGAAAGGTGAGCCGAGGTGAAGGGGCCAGGCACTCACGTATCACAATATGTAAAGTTCATCATGCCCGTCATATAAGTGAACCGTGGCGAAGGGGCCACACCTTCATGTGGGCTGGGGCAAAGGGGCCAACACCCACACGTCATGATGCCAATATATCCCAAGCCCAGCTTCTTATGCCTTCAAACTAAGCAAAGCCGGCCTATAGGTAAACCGACCCTTCGTATCCAACCTACTTCGGAACACACATATATATATATATAGTTATACATAAGCAAGAAAATAACCAGCCCGAGAACCGATGAGCGAAACCAAAAATGGCACGAATAGAGTCCTGAGAATCACATGCATAAAAACTAGTTTCCAAAACTTAGTAATATACAAATTGTTCATCTGTGAAATCAACAAGTTATTCGTTTATGAAATTTGTCAAAATTGCTCAACTTCACACATAAAAGTGATTTCAAGGAACTTGCTAACTTT